>JAVGVS010000912.1:52500-61580 GCA_032718565.1 Distichodus sexfasciatus
ACTTACCCTTTCCATCCTAAAAACGGATGGGATCGCCGCCGCTGCGGGGACTGGGGTGGCCTTCCTGTCTCCCCACGCCCCAGAGCGAAGCGTTCAGCCCAGGGTTCATGATTGCCCCTTGGGGTAGTGGTGTCCGGATTCAGAGCTTTTAGAGTATATATGGGGAGGTGGAGTGTGGGTATCAGGTCACTTTGGTATGTCTACATGTGGCGACTGTGTTGTCTGTTTGTGCATGGAGGGAGGAACGCTATTTGTGTTTAGGTGCTCTGTCTTTGGGGTCCATATGTCAGGTCAGGCCTAAGACTCCACCTGGTCAACACTGCAGGCCTGCCTGCCACCCAGCATTCTCTGCCAGTGGAGGGTGCCTGTCGTGCTGGTGCTGTTGAAGGCGGTTCTTCGCCTGGGGGCTGCTCAAAAGGGTTGCTCGGCGGTCAGCTGGCGGGCTTGGTCTTCCCTGGTTCGGGCTGGCCCCTGCCAGGTGGGGGGTCCTTGATCTTTCGGGTCAGGACCGGACTGCCTCTGGGCGTCAGCCATGACTCACCATGCTCCCCAGCGCCTGCTGCTGTTGATGACCACTGCCTTTTTCTGGGAGGGTACCTCAGACTTCTCGGTGGTGTTTCTCCTGGGGGTCCCGGCCCTGGGGGCCTCCGGAGGTCTGGGTCCCGGGTCCCCTCCGTGTCTGCTCCATACCTTGCGGGTCGGGACTGAGGTTCCCCACACGCACTATTAAACATTTCTATGGAGGAACCTTATGAATTCAAGCGTGCTCACACACACAGGTGTGGACACAAGCATCCACATTGGTGTAAAATCAGGTGCTCACAGATACACACTGTCTTGATCTGCTGTCCCTTCAAAATATATTCTGTAATATTTATGTGCGCTGCTCAGTAACATTTAGTATTTACTGCAATTAATGCAGATGTTGGTTGTTGCTGCAATTTCTCTGCTGTTGTGTCTCCTGTGTTTCTCCCTCTCTACCCTTCTTTTCCTTTCTTTTCTTTCTCTTTCTTTTCCTTCTTCTCCTTTCCTTTTCTTCTTCTCTCCCCCTCTGTTGCCTCTCTTATCAACCTTATTTATCCTGTTTAAGTATTTTAATTAATTGGAAAAATAAATAAATGAATAAAGTTGACCTCCGAAGAGGGGGGGTGGTGGCGGGATCAAAAAAAAAAAAAAAAAATAGAGCAGTATCATGCAGTTTGCAACTTTTAAATGACATTATCAGTAACTTGCAGTGTGTGTGTGTGTGTGTAGATAAGTGGGAGATTAACCCATCAGAGCTGACCTTCATGAAGGAGCTGGGCAGCGGTCAGTTTGGCGTGGTTCGACTGGGCAAGTGGAGAGCGCAGCACAAAGTGGCCATTAAAGCCATCCGGGAGGGAGCCATGTACGAGGAAGACTTCATCGAGGAAGCTAAAGTTATGATGTGAGCAACACACACACACACACCGGTGTCATATCTGATCGAGAGACTAGAGTTTGGATTTTCGGACACAACCCCTTGAGTCATTCATGCTTGAATATGCAAATGAGGTGCAAATGACGTTAATGTGCACATGCAGTATTCAAACTCAAACCCAAAAGCACGGCTACACGTGTCGGAACTGAAGAAGTTGGATCGGAGCCTCCCCAACGTACGTATATCTGAATGGGCGTGTGTTTGTGTGCCAGGCGTCTGTCGCACCCCAAGCTGGTGCAGCTGTACGGCGTGTGTTCGCAGCAGAGGCCCATCTACCTGGTGACGGAGTTCATGGGTCTGGGCTGTCTGCTCAACTACATCCGGCAGCGCAGAGGCTCCTTCAGCCCACAGAACCTGCTCAGCATCTGCCACGACATCAGCCAGGGCATGCAGTACCTGGAGGAGAACTGCTTCATACACCGAGACCTGGTCAGCACCATGGTCACCCTTCATGAGTAGATTTACTGCATTTAGGAGACGTCTTTATCCTGAGCAACTTGCATTTCCGGGTTACAAGCACAACGGGAGCAACTTGCTGGTGCTAGTGCTGGAGGTAGGATTTGAACCCACAATCTCCTGGTCCAGAGGCGAGCATCTCACCACTTACCCACCATCACCTCAATTATCACCTTAACTATTATAATCAATAATGAACAGAGTGGTGGTGATGCTCAATGCTGACCACTGGACTTTTCTCGTCGGTGGTGGGTTCGAATCCCACCTCCAGCACTACCACCATTAGATTTCTTGAGCAAAACCGTTAACCCCCTGGGGGATGGAAGCTGCTTTGGATAAGTGTGTCCACAAAAAGTCCATAAATGTTTAGCGTGTGCTTTAGTCTCACTCACTTGAGCTTCTTCAATCCTCAGGCTGCCAGGAACTGTCTGGTCAACGACTCACACGTGGTCAAAGTGTCGGATTTCGGGATGGCCAGGTATGACCCTGATGTTGACTTGCAGCTTGAGCTGTAGCAGCTTTACGGCCAAAACAGCAACACTCTGAGATAAATCCCATCCCTTCTCCACTGCACTGCAGGTGGTGCCGGTGCCGCTTCTCTGTTTGGAACTGTTGCCAGATTTTGAAAGATATGTTGTCGTATTATGTCACACATTCATCTTATATCCAGCACTGATACTTTGTTCTGCTTGAGGTAGGATTTGAACCTGTGATGTCAGGTAGATAGTACCCAAGCGCTTGATTCTCCAACATCACAGTACCGCCACCAGTGCGGTGGAAAAAGGATCACAGATCACCAGACCTGATTCAGGAGCTTTAGCCTCCATAATACAAAACCACGATTGATCCCACATTGAGCGAGGTTCATAACCCTTCCCCCCGGTTTGGTACTTAGGTACGTTTTGGACGACCAGTACATCAGCTCATCGGGAGCCAAGTTCCCGGTCAAGTGGTCTCCTCCCGAGGTCTTTAACTTCTGCAAGTACAGCAGCAAGTCGGACGTCTGGTCCTTCGGTGAGTCAACGCGCTAACGGATGAGTTTTACCAAAACAGTTTGAACACCACCAGTTATTTTGCACACGTCCCATTCGGAAAAGAGACGCTGTGCAGAGACAGCGTTCCTGCTTTAAGATGTTCAGATAATTAACGCACAAGTGCGTGTGTGTTTTAGGAGTGTTGATGTGGGAGGTGTTCACCGAGGGCAAGATGCCCTTTGAGAAGAACCTGAACCACGAGGTGGTTGCCATGGTATCGCAGGGTCACCGTCTCTACCGGCCCATAAAGGCCTCGCACTACATCTACAACATCATGCAGCTCTGCTGGAGCGAGGTGAGAAAGCCTCACGAATCTGTCGGACAGGAGACGCGGATGCAGGAGTTTACACGCTGACTCAAGTCTAGTTAGATACTCAAAGACATCACGAAAAACACAAATACTCAAAAGAATCTGGCAGACGGGAAATCTTCTGGACGTCGCTAATTGCATGTAGAGCTGCAGGTTATAGGTTCTTATAGGTTACAGGTTCTATAAACTTATCAGTTATATTAGAACCTACAACCTTTAAACCTTGATTAGAACCTAGAAACTATATTACAACGTATAACCTGTGTTAGAGCATATACCTTTATATAAGAGCCTATATTAGAACCTACAACATATTAGAACCTATAGGAACGTATAAACATATAGGTTATAGGTTCTAATAGGTTTTTGTTCTTATGTAGTTTGATGTGTTCTTACAGCTTATATGTCCTCATGTAAGTTAGCTTTATATGTTATAGGTTTTTATATATAGGTTATACACTGCAAAAAATGAGGTCTTAACAAGCCAGAAAATCTTGAAAAGAAAAAATAGATCTTTTAATTTTTTTTATTTTAAAAATAACTGACTTGACTAGACTTGTATGTGTAAGATAAATGATCTTATTTTAAGAAACATTGGCTACAATTATCTTATTAAGAAAAATTTACTGATAATAAAAACTTCTTAAAATGAAATAAGAAATTTAATGAAGAGAACGGACAGGTGCTCATGCTCCACTACGAGTTCAGAAATTCATGACAATTTTGCTTATTTTAAGAATATTAAAGCTAAAAACATGGAAAAATTGAAAGATTTTTTTTCTTGTTTTAGGAGACCTTTACAAGATAAATTTTCTCACTATATTGGCAGATAATTTTGCTTGATTCTGGAACCCTTTTTCTTATTATCCCTTTCTTTTTCCTATTTTTTGACACAGTGTAGGTTGTAAACGCTGACTTGCTGTAAGTGATGTTTTTCTTGTGTGTGTGTTGTCTAGAGGCCGGAGGAGAGACCCTCCTTCCTGCAGGTGGTGACGATGATCACGGAGCAGCTTGAGTCTGATGACCAGAACCAGCTGAACATCAAGTCTAACATGGACTAAACTAGAGGAGTGTGTTTGCCCAGAGTCGTAATGATTTTTGTGTGTGTGTGTGTGTGTGTGTGTTAATATCTCAGGTATCTTTGTGAGAATAATGTAAAATATCTTGACTGTGACTAAACTCCACTTTGGTGCAATAGAGCGAGGTGTTCAGGACGTTGTGTTTTTTGAGAGTGCTGGTGTGAGATCCTGACGACACGATGAACACACACATGCGCCTCACGGTGGTCTGATCTCAACTTTATAACTACTTGCTTCATATTCACATCGGATTATATTTTTACACATCATGCGGAGTGTGTGAACATTAGTGAAGGCGAATATTAACTTAAATAAAACAGTAAAATAATGATGAAATAAATGATAATAAAAATCTTTTAATAAACGTAAACTAATAGAATATTTGGAGCAGAGGTAAAGGTGTATCATTTGGTGAAATATATCAAGTAATACAGCAAATAATAACTAATTATTTAAAAATAAACTAAATAATACAAAAGTAATAGATATATTTTAATTTGAAATGTTTTACCAAAGATTATTTGAAACATTATTTTAGTGGAAACAAAAACAGTTTAAATTTAAATAAATCTTTGTAACTAAATTTAAAAAAATATTTAAATTTAAATATTAGTGTTTGTGAGGTTAAATATATAATAAATTAACTGAGAGTGTGTGTGTATTATGAGAGAGAGAGAATGCGTTCATGTATTTATGGCATTGTGGGAACCTTTCGTCCCCTAAAATCACTTTTATCTGTTTTTTTGGGCTTTGTGGGGACATTTGAGAGGTCCCCATGAGGAGAAATGACTTTATAGAAAATGTGCTTGTTTTATTTGAGAAACTAAAAGAGGTAAAAGATGTGCTTTTGGTTACTGAGGTTAAGGTTAGGGTTAGGATTAGGTGTAGGTGTAAAATTATATACATCTAGTCATTATGGGAGTCTATGGAAAGACCTCACAAAGATAGTAATACAAGACTGTGTGTGTGTGTATGTGTGTGTAATAAAAATGACAAAAACGTGTTTTCATACAGCTTCACTTTATTTAGCATTCACACCCACACTTAACACTTATGCATCCACTGGAATATGCATCACACCTTACACACACACACATTCACACATATGCAACACACACACATTCACACATGCAACGCACACACACACCTGGTCTCGTGTTGCAGCAGAGCGCTGGATGTTGCACGGAACAGCCTTGAAGTTGGTCGTCTGGGTAAGAAGACTAAGATCAGGGTAAGCCTCTCACACACACACACACTCTCTCTCTCTCACGTGCGGAGTGTTGGTGTGTGCAGCGTGGAGACATCTGGAAGTGTTGTAGATTTGGAGAATGCTCTGTATCTGCAGCGTTCATGTGCAGAAGCATTGCGTTGGTGGTGTATTTTGGTGGAAACTGATTGTTACGTTGATGCTTCTGATGAGACTTGACGTGGAACTGGAACAGGTTGGCGAAGAGTTGACGTTAACGTGTGCAGCGTCTTTAGTGTGTGTGTGTGTGTGGAGGTTAAATGTCAGATGTCCAGCATGGTGAAGTGTAATGTCATCTGACCCCTCCTCATGAATGATGCAGTGTGTTCAGGTGCTGGACCATCAGCTTCAGGGTTAATGTTTCTCAAGCATCGTTTCAAAACTAATTAACCTCATAAATTAATCAGTGGTGTTTAAATCACAGCAACGCGACGGAGCGATAACCGGCCTTTTTACCACTTTCTCTCATTTTTCTTCCTGTTTTTCTCTCTTTCTGTTGTTTTGTCCTTCCTTCCTTCTCTCTTTCATTCTCTCTCTCTTCTCTTCCCCTCCCTCTCCCTGTCCTCTGTCCAATATTCTTTCTTTCTTTTCTCCTTTTCATCTTAATTTTTTCTCCCTTTTTCTCATTTTTCCCTCTCGTCTCTTCATCTTTTCATCTCAGATTCAGATTCAGATTTTGTTTGTCACATACACAATCATACATGGTACCACATGCTTTTTGGAATGCCTGACCGTTAAAAACAAACAAACAAAACTATATCAGTATGACAAACAAAAACAGTATATCTGTAATGGATAAAGTGATAAAATCTCTCTTTGTTCTATCATTTTCTCCCTCTTCTCTTTTTCCTTTCTCTTTCTTCTCACTTTCTTTCTTTCCTTTTTATCCTTGTCGTTTTCTCTCTCTCCTCTTTCTTTATTTATTCCTTCATTTTTACAGTCAGTTTTTTGCACTAAATCCACTTTTTTGTACTTGACCTTTTACATCTTTCACTCAAACCAAAGCCCATAATCCACAGCCCATATGTTCATCATTCAATTTCTCTTCAAAGTAGTGTTGAAACCTCGTCTGGTCTGTGGCATTGTGAAGCGACTGCGGTGTGGAGTTGGAGCAGGCTGGTGGCGTGGAGTCCCACAGGGCAGAGTGGATTTTACTATGATTTTACTGTGATATTTGTTTGGAGGATGTGGGGGAGATGGAGAGATTAGGAGTTTATACGGAACGCTCTCATGGCTACACTGCTGCTGATTTGCAATGGAAATGCTACCGTACGTCAGAGAGTGACCGTGACTTCAACGCTCTGTGTGTGTGTGTGTAAGTTGCTTGGGTTTAGATTTTGACCTCAATTTACAGTTGGAGATGGACAATGAAAAGATTTTGTGTTGCTAAAACACACACACACACACATAGGGTATACATTCTTCAGTAAAACCCTCTTTTGCCATTGAGTGTGTGTGTAAATGTGTGTGGGTTGGTTTGTATCTTTGCATGTGTATGTATATATGAGTAACTGTGTGTGTGTATTTGTGTGTAGCTGTATATATGAGTAACTGTGTGTGTGTTTGTGTGTGTAGATGTATATATGAGTAACTGTGTATGTATATTTGTGTGTAGATGTATATATGAGTAACTGTGTGTGTGTGTGTGTGTGTTTGTAGGTGTGTAAATGTGTGTGTGTGTGTTTGTATATTTATGTGTGTGTGTGTGTGTGTGTGTATGTATATTTGTGTGTAGATGTATATATGAGTAACTGTGTGTGTGTTTGTACGTGTGTAAATGTGTGGGTATGTTTGTATATTTTTGTGTGTACGTGTGTGTGTATGTATATTTGTGTGTAGATGTGTAAGTGTGTTTGTGTACATGTGTAAATGTGTGTGGGTTTGTTTGTATTGTTGTATATTTGTGTGTGTATACAGTAGGTGTAACCGTTTGCGTGTATAGATGTTGTCATGGCAACCTCCGTACCGCAGCTCAAAACTGCGCCATGTTTACGGCGAAGCGGCTGCTAAAGCGCACGGCTTCCAGGGCCTGCCAATCACCCGCGGCGTCCACGACAACCACTGCTGCTCCGTCAACCCCCGCTTCATCGCCGTGGTTACGGAGTGTACTGGAGGCGGGGCCTTCATCGTGCTTCCCATTCGCCAGGTAAAGCCACGTCTCACACACACACACTCACACACACCTCCCTTAGAGAGAGCAGGTCCAAATATTCTGGAGCATCCACACATTCTGGATTCGTTACTGCTAGATGGGGGGGTTAGATGCGGTTGCTAAGATACAGGGTCCTATCATAAATGTGTGTGTGTGTGTGTGTGTGTTGCGCAGCAGGGCCGTGTGGAGCCGCAGTGTCCTCGTGTGTGTGGTCACAGTGGCAGGGTTCTGGATGTGAAGTGGGATCCGTTTAACGACCAGCGCATCGCCTCCTGCTCCGAGGACTGTACAGTCAGTCACGTCATCAACACACACACACACCACACACCACACACACACAGACTCAGTCTCATCGCCAGCTGTGTGTGTGTGTGTAGGTAAAGATTTGGGAGATCCCCAGCTACGGTGTGAAGGAGAACATCAGTGTTCCCAGTAAGGTGCTTCTAGGCCACTCCCACCGGGTGGGGCTTATCGAGTGGCATCCAACCGCACGCGACATACTGCTGAGCTCCGCCTACGACTACTGCGTACACACACACACACACGCACACAAACACCAACACACACATTACCACCACCATGTATGTTCCACATGCTGACTGTATGTGTGTGTGTGTGTGTGTGTAATGTGTGCTGCAGGTGTGTGTGTGGCGCGTAGACGGCGTGGGGGCGGTGCTAAAGTCGCCGGTGTGTGTGATTGGCTCTCACACCGACCTGGTGCTGTCCATCTCCTTCAGTGAGGACGGCAGCAAACTGGCCACCGCCTGCAGAGACCGCACACTCCGCATCAGCGAGCCTCGAACAGGACGCACCCTGCAGGTCAGCAGCCGAGCACCTGGCAACCCAACACCCTGAAATACATGCTCACTCCTGATGTGTGTGTGTGTGTGTGTGTGCATCAGTGCTCAACTCAGTCCCGCAAGGTGTGTAAGGTCGTGTTCCTCACCAACTTCAACCTGCTGCTCACAACCGGCTACTCGCAGTGGAACCAGAGACAGTTCGTACTGTGGGATCCGGTAAACACACACACACACACACACACACAGGGGTTTCAGCAAGACCGCTCTTTTAGGAAGAATCAGCACCTCACTCACTGGACAACAATGTTACCATGGATGCTGCAGCTTCACCATGACAACACCACCATGACAGTAACGCTGTGACGACAACACCATAATGACACCTCTTTAATAAGACTATGACCACAACCCCATGACGATGACAACATAACAATAACATCATATATATTGACGACGACACCATGGCAGTGACGCCGTGACGACCACACCATGACTACACCATGACAACATCATCGTGACGACACCATCACGATGACACCTTGAT
>JAVGVS010000913.1:0-30000 GCA_032718565.1 Distichodus sexfasciatus
TATTAGTTGAGAAACAGGCAAGGTTCATATGGTTTGTATTGTCCTTATTGTGAACACAACGTGACAGTCTGTGGTCAGTTAAAAAAAAATTCTTTTTACTTGCTGCTCCCTTGGCAGTAAGAGGGTTACTCTTTTACATCTCAGGTTTAAACAAAGCCTTAACTTCTCCCCCTCACACTTCAAGGTATAAAAGTTCACATATGCACACATTTACCTTTTTTTTTTTTAACTTGAGTGAAAAGGGTAAATTGTGGTCATCCGTTTTTTTCATTTGGAGTTTGGAAATGAATATGGGGAAAAAGCATGTCTTAATTTCTGGTTTTACTTTAATGAATGAACAAAATGATGCTCAGCTTTTGTTCCCCCTTTTCTACCCACCAATACAAACATGAAACATGCCTGAAAATATAGATTCCCATATTACTGAACATTGTCAAATCCCAATCAGGTTTTGGAGGTAGAGTGTTGTGATTTTCAGCTTGTGTAGGTTACACTCAAATGTCTTAATTCTGACCATTTCGCGTTTCAGAGTCATACATTTAGATAAATACAGACACAGATACTTGTTTCCGTCTTCGCCAAGGTGGACTCTATCTCACTGCTGCCAAGAGCGTGCTGTGATGTAATGTACACGGTAGTTTACTGGAAAAGCAATGTGTTAAATAATTTACTGGTTAATAGCATCACTCATTTAAAATTCGTTACTCCCCAATATTTGCCACATTGCTGGTTAAACCCTCAAACATGAAGTAATAAAACCTAGAGTGAAGCTAAAACAGCAGTGATCATCATTATGATCACAGCACACAGTACAGTGTAACCTTTTGGGAGTTGACACCATTAACAAATGGTCGGTTGTTCAAGTCCCAGACCAGTAAAGGTACCATCCAATCATGGGGCCAGCTCCCTAACCATTAGACTACAACTGTCTACATCAAAGACGAAGACTGACAAACGAGCTTCACCCAAACGTCAAAGCCTGAAGCAGACAAACAGATGTGGAGCAGACACAGGTGCAGATATCAGTAGTTTATTGAAAGTTGAAAACACATTCAAACTTAACCTGCTGAAGCCAATGAGGAGGTGGGGTAGAAAAAAAGGGGGGGGGTCAGATCCCAAAGCTGGCGCATTGAGAGAGTGAGGGCTGGAGCTACGGCAACGAGGAGAGGAAGAGGTGGTGTTGGAGGGATGAAGGAGGAAGAAAGTGCAAGACAACCTAGCTTCAGAACTCTGTATATATAAAAAAAAAAAAGAGCATCATGTTTCCGTAAACGGCCGTGCAAAAGTGGTTTCAGATCTCAGAGGGAATGAAGAAAAATGAAAAGCTAAAAACCACACACTTTAAAAAAAAAAAAGGAAAGAAACCAGCATGGAATACTGCAGGTAGATACACTCCGCTTCGCCAGCGACCCCCACACACACACGATTAAAAACAAACGTCTACACGAGAAAAAGAGGATCACCACTGCCGGAACGGTACTAAAATCCCGGAATACCGGGACTCAATACCGACTAACACTGCCGCGCCGTCGTCACTGCCACCTTCCGCGAGGGAGTCTCGCTCAGACTAGTCCTTTTTGTCTTTCACGAAAGAGAGAGAGTAAGAAAGACAGACTGAGAGAGCGAGGGAGGAAACGGGCGAGAGAACAGTTTTAAGGCACCACCACTTTTTTATTATTAACTAACAAAATAAATAAGTACAGTGAGCGTTGATTTTTGTTTTTGAAGCTTGATGTTCATGTCCATTATAAAATGTGCGAGTCAACAGTTCCATGAGGAAACCCCCCTTATTTTTTTGTGACATTCATCTTTGTTCTACAGAAAATAAACCACGCCCCCTTTCCTTTTGTTTTCTCTTTGCCAAAGGAAAAACCAAAAAATAATAACAATAAAAGGAAGAAGAGAAAGCGATGTAGATCTTTTGTTGGAAAACGACTCCGTATCAGTGTGAGAGAGAGAGTGAGTTCTGTTTAGTCTTTTCACATCAAATGGTTGATGGCCGGTCACATTCCATAAGCCAAAAATAAGAAAGGAAAAATTATATATATTTTTCGCCCATCGATGTGATTTCGGAGAGAGATAAGAAAGAGAAGAGCGAGAACGCAGTTCCACCTCCCGGCCTCTAGACGGCGTCGTCGTCATCATCGCGGTTACGGCCGTCGTCGTCGGGGCGGGGTCGTGGAGGGCAGAGCCCGCTCAGCGGCGCGTCCCGGCGAAACGGCCGTCCCCGCCCCCCTGTCCGCCTCCTCGGCCGCCTCCGCCCCGGGGGGTGGGAGGGCCACGCCCGTCTCGATCGCGCCCCGTCCCGTTGCCCATGGGGCCTCGGGGTCCGCCCGGCCCGCGATCTCCGCGGCGACCCTCGCCGATCCCGCCCCCTACTCCACCGCGGGTCTCCCTCTCTCGCGCCGCCCGCGTCTTCTTCTCCTCCACATTGAGGCGCACCTCGCCTCGGAACATGATGGGCTGCGACGGAGAAAAACATCATAATGAAAAATTTTTTACCTAATCATCTCTGTGGAAATCCATGCACCATTGTTTATCACATTTAAAGCAAAAACCACAAAACAAATATTTTTATGTAAGCTATAAAAACAGAAAAGCACAAGTTTGCAGAGCATTCATTTTTCCACACACCAAAACATGGTTTCCTCCAATATTTCCTAAGCCAAAATGATGTATATGAACGTAAATGACTTAATTTTTGAGGAAATGCTGTTTGGGTTTTGTGCCTATTTTTAAAAAATAAAAGAATAAATGACAGTAGAACAAAGGTCTTTAACAACAACGCTGGCCATACCTTGGCTCCCAGAATCCTCTGCACGGGATCAGAGTCATCGAAAACCACAAAGCCGAAGTTGGGCAGCTTCCCTCCCACGCCCTTGGTGTTGATGCGCATCTCCACCACGTTACCGAACGCTGGAACACAGCGGAAAGCAAACTGAGTTACGAGTGCCGACAGAACGGGGTTAAAAACGGTTAAAATAAAGTGGACTAGTTAAAAACTCTGGAGGAAGTGAGAAGTAGCAAAGTTGAAATAAAGTCAGCCGTTTGTATCACTGTGATCTGGCGATATCAAAGCGTGACAATATTTATCATCAAGATGAAATAGTGCGTCGTTATTTTTCTGCCAAAACTGCAGCAAAATCTGGCATCTGCACACACTCCACCTTCACACTCACGCCACTGGATACTGTTATAAATGTGGTAAAACAGCAGGCTTGGAGGCTTGGAGAAATTTGGTCTCCAATCAGGTGTGTAATCTGGTTGAAGTTGATCTAGTGAACAGCAACACACGTTTCCAGTACGACAGCAGAAGCAGCAGCAAGAAGACGAGTTGTGTGTTATGTGGAGATTGTGGGTGTGATGTGTTCAGCAGTATACTAGTCTAACTATATCTGTTAATGTTCCTAAATCTGTTGATGCTGCAGGGATTACGCCTCCAACATGTTTTAATCAAGATGTTGATGTGATAATGTACAATCTGATGATGTAATGAGATGATTTACACTTTAGTTACACGTTAGAAGCTGATGCACAGTAATGGTGTGACGAGATGTGATAAGCGCTGGTGGACCAGTATAACTCACTCATGAAGAAGTCCTTCAGCTCAGCCTCGTCGATGTCATGAGGAAGATTTCCCACAAACAGCTGGTGACTGTCCGGATAACGCACTGACCTGCGGCCCTCTGCCTCTCCTCCCTCAGAGTCTCCCCGTCCTGACACACACACACACACACACAGATATAACATCGATTCATACGGCTGAAGAAATAAAAGCTGGCTGAGCAACAACGTTAACACACACTCTTACCTTTAAATGCAAAGTAGGGCTTCCCTCCCTGTCCCTCAGACACTGCTCCATCTAACAGGACACACACACACACAGAAGCTCTAATCTAGAACCACTTTCCACATCCTAATCACACAGAGCTGGTCAAGACCACCTCAAATCAACATCACCATTAACTGAACATTTCACACTGACCACGATTAACCACTGAGTGTTAGTGTGTGTGTGTTACCTGGTCTAGGTCCTCGTGGGGTAAAGCCGGGTCTCTCCCGTCTCTGGTCTCTAGGTAAAGGAGGCTGTGTGTCCTGCTTGACCTCCACCCTCGGCTGGAAAAGGGGGAAAAGACACAGGAGGTCAAATCACACGGTGCATGGCCACATGAGGAGTATAATCAAGCACCACAGCTGAAACCAAGAGCTAGTGACGTTCAGGTGAAGCTCCATGAAGCATGTGCTAAAGGTGTTGCATGTTGCATTAAAGTCTAGAGCACCATCTAGTGGTGCCAAAACTTACAGCACATGCTTCATTGAGCTTCACCTGCACACCACTACCAAAAACAGATCACAAGTGTGGGGTGCTGACCTGCACACTGGGGGCCTTCACCATGTGGGACGGGATGCTGGAGGAGGGCAGGGCACCGCTGGGGGGCAAGTTCTTACTGGTGACTGAGGCCCAGGAGAAGGCCTGAGGGCGGAGCATGGGGAGATCAGATCAGATCCATTACTTACACACACACACACACACACACACACACGTGTACAATATATAAACGCGCGTGCATGATAACATACGCATGCACTCAAAATAGCATATACAATATAATATATACACACGATGGAATGACTTAATACGAGAAGTGAAGAGAAAGAGAGAGAGAGCGAAGGAGAGAGAGGGGCCACTCCCCCCATCTGTAAGAGCTCACCTTGGGTGGTTCGGGGGTCTGAGGTGGCGGGGTTATGGTGGCGGTTGTGACGGTTGCGGTGGGGACGGGTGTCGGTGCTTTCTCCTCCGGTTCTTCCGGAAGCTTCTCCTCCACGTCGGGCTCCACCTCCTCCACCTGTTGCTCTGCCTCCGCGTTGAGCTCCACCTCCGCGTCCTGGCCCACCTCCAGCTCTAGGGGCTGGCTCTGTTCAGAGTCTGCCTCCTGCACCGCCTCCTCCTGCTGCTCCTCCACGCCGTTGCTATGTGATTTAGGATGGACAAGCAACCACCGGGTCAGCAGTGGAATATAACAGGCTAGGCTAATGAAATGACCGATGTTGAGCAGTGTGTGTGTGTACAGTACCTGACAGGTGGAGGTTCATAGTAAGTGGTGCTGGTGGTACACTCCTGTGCTGGTTCGGGAGAGGCGCGAGTCTCCACCTGCTCCTCCTCAGCCTCCTCTTCCTCAGACTCTAAACACACACACACACTATAAGCTAGGGCTGGCTGATTAATCAATCAATTCATCAAGTGTGTGTGTGTGTGTGTAGTCCCACCTCCCAGCTCGGCCTCCGAGTCTCCAAACACCTCCTCCTCATAGCGGAAGATGTCATTGTGAACGTAGAACTTGTTCACAGCAGAGCCCTGTGCGATACAACCATCTCTTAACCCACCATACTGTACAATTTCTATAAATGTAACAGTTTACTCATTTATACACAGTGACTACATTAAGGAAGTGAATGTGATAATTATCGTAAATGTGGTGTTTCACAGGCACAAATCAGATTGTTTTCCTAAACCCCCAGACTGTCACACAACATAGCTGATACGTCACTTCACTCTAGTGTAGATGTGGGGTAAAAGTGGGGATGGGGTAAATGTGCGAGGTGGGTAAAGGGCAAGGGGTAAACAGGTAAAAAAGGGGGCAAAGAGGAACAAAAAGTGGGGAGGTGAGGGAAGGTCAAGGGTTAAAAGTGAGGAGGCGGGTAAAAGTCAAGGGGTAAAGTTCAAGAATATATAAGGGGAGTTAAAAGTGGGGGTGTTGGCAGGGTAAAAGTGGGGACGGAGTTAAAACTGTGGTGTAAAAAGTGTGTGTGTAAAAGCCCACCTCGGGAGCTAGTACGAAGGTCTGCATGAATCTCCTCATAGGTCTGCCGCTGTTGGACAGCTCTCCCATCACCTGCACCACCACTCCGTCCCCCAGGGTGGCGTGAGCGTCCACGTGCCGGATCTTAGTGTGGCACTCGCTGAACTGCAGGGACATCACCTTCTTGTGGATCTCCTGCACACACACATTTACGTTTAGTCTTATCCAGAGCAGCTTGTTCAGGGGCCCATTGGTGGTGCAAGAGGTAGCGTCTGTGTATTTAATTGTAGTGGTCAGTCTGTTTCTACAGCGGCCTGTACATTCCTTGCCTCTTTACCATCAGCTGAAATGGCAACAACAAACTGAATTTCCTTCCTGCTTTCTACTCGTCTTCCCAGCACCGAAAACAGAGCTCGATACACAGTGTTATAGTAAATAAGGAGCCGAGCACATACTCACCGCCTGGCCGTACACCGCCTCCTCCGGCTTGCCGCTGCTGTCCAGACCTCCGTGAACGTATGACGAGTTCCTCCCATAAAACCTGACATGACAAATTCAGTATCACGATTAATTCAACATTTACCGCAATTACAATCAATGACTAATTGTTTTGGGCTGGAGTTTTGTCCTCATAGTTCAGTGGTTTTAAAATAATTATTTTTCATTCTCTTTTCCTCTCTTTCTCTCTTTTCATTTCTGTCTCTTTTCTCTCTCTCCATTAACTCCAGTCTTCACCAGAAATCAAGCCGCTGTTCCGTATAAAGCCCTGTGCCGGTGCGTCTGGCGTTCTGGATTTTGGCTGGCTGTATGGTCGTGTGGACGTGATGCAATGTGTGGTTACAGTCCTGCTACTCACCTGTGCAGGTAGTCTGGAGCCTTGTTCAGGAGTGTGTAGTACTGCCTCACAAACTCGCGCCCTACCAGCAAAGGGCTGGGTTTCTCCATCACCATCTCTTTCAGGTGCACAGGATGTGGACGCTGTGGGTAACGGTGAGAGAGACAACACTTTAATCACACCAACAATCCACCAGAGGAAGAGGGTAATAAAAATCCCCCATTCCAGAGCTGCTCGATTAAAGGGGCACTGTGGAGAAAAGGTCTACATTTTTTTCTGGCATTATTGTATACTTTGTTTATTCCTTATCATATAAAGTTACTTCTGTGCCTTCAAGTACAAACAAAGTAATATAAGAACACAAAGGAGAAAAACTAAACCTTCTCATTTGAGTGATACTTGACAGGACAAAATATTCATATCGATGTTATGTTCAAAAACATAAAAATGCTTTAGTTGTTGTGAACCGAACCGAGATCTTTCTGTTTCAAGTTTCTGTCTTTGGGTCAGGGTCAAAAGTCTAACCTTAGAAGTCTAAACAATGTAATATAAGAACAAATGAGAAACTGAACAAAATTGGACATCGATTAAAAAATATCACAATTTAAATTCTAAAGTATCATCATGAGCTGTGCTATCATTTATTGTGTGGTGTCACCGTTTACAGCAATATCTGTCGATGGTTTGGATGAGGGTTTGCAGTAGTCGCCATGGCACCATGTGAATGTAGGCACAGAGAATACTCTGGGATTATTTTTGTGCTGAGCATGAAGGGAAACTTTCACAAGTGAAATCTGGTGTCTGTGTGCGCTAAACTCTAACACCACACGTTCCTAAACATGGAACACCACAAGTGCCAAAATTGACCTTAAAGACACCTTAGTAGAGCACTAAAAAGTGCTGCCTTTTACAGACATTTTATGACGTAAAAACAGAGTTTGGATAAGAGCGTCTGCTAAATACTGTAAATGTATACTGATCTAAGAACAGTTGTGGATCACAAAGCACTGTTGTAAGTCGCTCTGGGTAAGAGCATCTGCTAAATACTGTAAATGTATACTGATCTAAGAACAGTTGTGGATCACAAAGCACTGTTGTAAGTCGCTCTGGATAAGAGCATCTGCTAAATACTGTAAATGTATACTGATCTAAGAACAGTTGTGGATCACAAAGCACTGTTGTAAGTCGCTCTGGATAAGAGCATCTGCTAAATACTGTAAATGTATACTGATCTAAGAACAGTTGTGGATCACAAAGCACTGTTGTAAGTCGCTCTGGATAAGAGCATCTGCTAAATACTGTAAATGTATACTGATCTAAGAACAGTTGTGGATCACAAAGCACTGTTGTAAGTCGCTCTGGATAAGAGCATCTGCTAAATACTGTAAATGTATACTGATCTAAGAACAGTTGTGGATCACAAAGCACTGTTGTAAGTCGCTCTGGATAAGAGCATCTGCTAAATACTGTAAATGTTTGATCACAAGTCACTAGAGCACCACAAAAAATGTGTTTTTAACGAAAAAAGGGTGTAAAAAAACACTTATTTTACTGTCAATTGTGTAAAAACACTGAGGCAGCTTTGGCATCCCATGAGAGTGGAGTGCACGGAGACAAGATTTTGCTTGCGAAACTTCCATGGAATTTACAGCAAATGTATCAGGATATGAAAAAACGTTAGAATATGAGATTTTGGTCACATTGTCCAGCTCCACTGCTGTGTCTGAAATATTTGTTGCTTAAATCTCATTGTATCAAACTCGTACAGGAACCCTGTGATGTGAACCAAACCGTGATCTTGTATCGATCCACACCTGAGCTGTGTTTTTGGGACGAGGCTCGTGGAAAACCCAACACTTTCACTTCGTCTAGAACCAACTGCAAAAGGCCTCACACGCACACCACCACAACAAGGACCGAGCCTGCAAAACCAGGCTAACTTGCTAATCCCTTCAGCCCGAGCTGTGACGAAGAGAAAGTAAAATAAAAGCAAATAAACCACAAACGTCGCGTTAAACCCCCCTCCCGGGAGCGCGCCTGGGCCTCATGAACGCGTGCGCGCCCCCGTTTCATAACAACACCACAAACGGCGCCGCGCGTAAACACCGCGGACAATGAGCTAGCCGTTAGCTGCCAGCTAACCAGCGTCCCCCGACCACCCGGTTAACCGGGAATAAAGCGAAATCAGTGATAAATCGGCGGCGAGGCGCGGGCTAGCTGTCCCCGCTTACTCTCCCTCACAGTTAGCCGCGTTAGCCGGTACGGGGTTTGGGACGCAGCCTTTGTCTCTCTTCCTCACGTCGCGCGGCGTTCCTCACTTTTACGTTTCGTTTTAATTTAATTTATTTACGTTTTCAGCAGCGACGGCTTTATGGTTTTAACGTTGGACCGAAACGACATGAGCTTTTGCGGGGAAATAAACGTCAAAAAGTGGCAGTTTCCTTTAAGGCACGTAGCCGAAGTTGTTAGCGTGAGGCTCGGCTAACGGCCGCGTCCCAAATCTAGCGCACTCATGGAAAACAAGTCATTTGTGTTCGTCTCGTTTTCATAATTCAATTTCATTAAAAAAAGTTCGATGATAAAAAATAATTAACTCTTAAACAAGTGTCCTAATTAGCATTAGCAATATTATAAATTTGAAGGAAAAACAATATACTCTTAACACGCTTTAACGAATGAACTTTGATAAACTTTAAAGACAACTTGTTTAGTATAAACGTATTTCAGTTGTTTGTTGAAGATTTGGTATAGAAATAAAATGTATAAAACGCATCAAAAACGATCCAAAGTATTTCCTGCAGTGTATTACAGTAGCCGGAGCAGTATACGAGTCTACTAGTTAAGTATGCACTATTCGTTTTTTGGGACGCGGCCCATGCTAACCCGAGCTAGGATAAGCTAAGCTAGGCTAATGTTCGGTGCTAACTCCGGGCTTTTTGTCGTTACTGACCAAAAACAGAGGTCGAGCAGCAGCGGCGGCGGCGGTCCGGTGGAGCGGGCTGCGGGTGTGTGTGGAGGAGCGCTGCGGCGGGGTGAGTGCTGGATGTGGGGCGTTATGGCGTGTTTCTGCGTGCTGCTTCTCCGCGGCTCTCTCCCGGGTTGCGCGCTCTCTCTTCACCGTCGCGGCGTCTCGCCCCCTGCAGCGCGCTCACGGAAACCCCCCGCTCCGGAAGTGACGCAACGCCTGGGCCGAGGGGGGGACGCGGGAAATTCACGTCACGTTACAAGAGGAAAACAGACGCTGATGTTTAACCACAACTTATATCAATTACAGAAAACTGACAGGCAGGAACCTCATAAAACATTTACATACAGTCGCATAACCAGAAAAAAACAGATACTGGACTAGAAAAGAGGAAAGAAAGGAAGAAAGGAAGGAAGGAAGACAGGAAAAAGAAGGAAGGGAAAAAAAGAAAGAAAGAAAGAAGTAAAGGAAAGAAGACCGAAAGAAAGGAGGAAAGAAGAGAGAAAGAAACAAGACAAGAAGCAAATTAAAAAGCAAAGAAAGAAAGAAGGAAGGAAATAAGAAAGCAGAAATGAAGATGGAAGGAAAGAATGGAAGAAGAAATTTAAAAGAAAGAAAGTAGGAAAAGGAGAGAAAGAAATAACAAATGAAGGAAAATAAGTATCTTAAAAAGAAAGAAGGGAGAAAGAAAGAAATGAGGAAAGCATCAGAAAAAGGAACAAGAAAAGAAGGAAAGAAAGAAAGAAAGAAAGAAAGAAAGGAGGAAAAAAGGAAAAGGAGAGAAAGAAATAACAAATGAAGGAAAAGAAGTATCTTAAAAAGAAAGAAGGGAGAACGAAAGAAATGAGGAAAGCATCAGAAAAAGGAACGCATCAGAAAAAGGAACAAGAAAAGAAGGAAGGAGAAAAAGAAAGAAAGGAGGAAAAAATTAAAGAAAGAAAATAGGGAGAAATAAAAAAGAAGGATGGAAGAAAGAAAGAGAAAGCAATGAGTAAAAAGAGAGAAAAAAGTAAGAAAACAAAGAGAGTAGTGAGAAATAAGAAAAGAAATAAAGAAAATGCAAGTCAATTAGCTGTAGAAATGGCTAATTTTAAGTGATATAAATGTCGCCATCTTGTGGCAGGAATGTTCATGAGCAGCTGCTCTCAACACGCGCGCTGCGGCCTTACTCCCAGTTCACATCCGGCAGGTTTGACGAGCTTCACTCTGCTCTCTTCACTCTGCTCTCTTCACTCTTCCTGATTAGACGGTACGACTGAAGCTTGGACTGGACGTCAGTTAATTCTTATTGGCCTGTCCTCTCACAACTGGGCTAGCAGCTAGAACCAGAACATCTGCTTTGCAACACACCTTCCTTCAGAGCCTGGAGCCTCATTCACCAAGCATTCTTAATAAGAAATTTGTTCTTAAAATCTACACAGTTTTCATGCAGATTCTATATTCCTAGGTAACAACAGAGTCTACAACTGCTGAAGAACACACATTTTACTGCATGTGTGTTTGTGCAAAATATTAGCTTATTAAGTTTACTTCAATTCTACAATTGTGCAATAAAACCAACAACAAAAAAATCTGTTTAATTATAAAAAAATATATTAATATTTTACACAGTCATATTTGTACAAAGTTAAAGAGTAAATGCTAGTTTTAGCTTCAGTGGCAGACAGGTGTGGAGTGTGATCTGTGTTTTAATGTATTTTTAACATGTCTGTTCCTCAACCGCCTCCTTAATGCTCTGCAGCAACTCTGAGAAAGTGGGACGTCCCTGAGGCCTCTGCAGAAAGAGAGAGAGAGAGAGAGAGCTACTAGTGATTAGAGGTTCGAGCACAAGGAACATAAACGCTGTCATTTTTTCATTAACTGTGCAATAGTCAGTGCAAAGTGCCCGAAGCTCTGTGTAGGTGATCATAAGTTTTGTATCACTGAAACCACTTTTGGACACCTGAGCAAGGCCCTTAACCCCCAAAGTGCTCCAGGGAGATGTTTCTCCAGGCAAGTCAGAGTGAATTAATAAATTGACATAGTTCACCACAACAAAATGTGAGCTCTGCCTCACACCCATACGTAAAGGAGGAGTGGGCATCTGATGGTGGTAGCTTGGGAGATCAAAAAAAGAAACTTCAGCGAACCTGAGATCGAGGTCCTCGTTGCCGAGGTCGAAATGAACCAAAAATTGCTGTTTGGTTCTCTCAGCTCCGGGGTAACCAATAAAAAAAGAATACTGTCTGGGAGAAAGTGACAGAGGCAGTAAATGCGGTCGGGTCAGAGGGGAGGTCCCTGTCAAGAAAAAAATGGTTTGATATCAAACTGAATACGAAAAACTGTGTCTCGGCACACAGACGGGACAGATCTGCTACCGGGGGTGGACAGATCACTACTGAGCTGACGACATGCGTGGATAATTGAGACTTTCAATATTGAAGTTTCCCTGTTCTACCACTAGATTCTGTGCGTATGCATGGTCAGAGCTGTTCTTATATTTAAGAACATTTCTAAGTACAAGTACAAGATGGTAAATTCCACACTTTACGTGACAATGTTCTCACGCAAAAAAATACGCGCAAATCTGTGTGTAAGAACGGTTGATAAATGAGGGCCCTGGATTTTAAACAGTGACCCTCTGGTCACAAGGCCAACTCTCTAACTGCTACAGTATCACTGCCCCAGAAGGCTAACTGGGTGTAGGTTGACCTGGAAGCTGACAAGTTAAACTCAGAGGGCCAGTTTCCCAGTCGAGGATTAAGCCTAGTCCTAGACTAGTTTTGAGTTGGCAAATCTCCATTGATGCTACAGTTTAGTCCAAGACTAGGCTTAATGCATGAGCAAGAAACCAGCCCAGAGACATGCATAAGCTTAAGATGAAGATTAGGTTTGAGGGAGTGTGTGTGTGCAGGACCTCATGCCAGCAGCTGTACATGATGTGATAGATGGGGGTCGGGGCCTTGTGTGGTCTGTAGAGACGAAAGCCCTGCAGCACCTCCTCCACCACCTCTGCATTAGTCCTGTTCCCAAACGGAGTCCGGCCCTCAGAGAACACCTCCCACATCAACACACCTGCACATACACATCAACACACACCCACCATGTCAACACATCGCACACAACCACTACTTCCACATTTGACCTGTTCCCAAACAGATTCCGGCTCTCCGAGAGCACGTCCAACACCTCCCACCACTCACCGAATGACCAGACGTCTGACTTGCTGCTGTACTTGTTGTAGTGCAGGACCTCGGGAGGAGACCACTTGACTGGGAACTTTGAGCCCAGAGAGCTTCTGTATTGGTCATCTAACACGTATCTGCACACACACACATAGATGTGTAATTCCTGTAGTAACTGTGTAGAAAGGGATAAACGGGTGGAAAAAAGGTAAAAAGGAGAACTAATAATGGCTGTTTCTAGATGTTTCTGCTGATTGTGGTTGAGCCAGTAAGCTACGAGCTAACACCAAGAAAAGTAATATGTGACCCTACATGGCAAAACCAGTCGCAAATTTTCAAAATTTATTATGTTATTATGTTTTCATGAAAGGGCATAAATCAACCTTCAAAATGATACCTATATCGAATGAATGTGACGACATATGACTGAGATATCAACATTCGAAGGAGTCGGGTTTCTCCTGTCACGCCAAGTGAGAAACGGAGAAATCTGCCTTTGAAGTTGACTATGGACGTAGCACTCACAGACGCTTGGTGCAGTCACGGCAACGCTTGCATTTACGGTAGCCTACGCTGCATTCACAGCCACATGGATAGCCTACCTGCGTTAGGTTAAGTGAACTTGGGAGACTCACTAGTCAACGAGTGGATTTACATTGAAGTAGAGCGGTCAAAACCGAAACTTTTAACATTCTGCTGGAATTGAATTCCTCACCTCAAGAAAGTCACGTTTTTAGGATGGAAAGGGTAAGTTTTTCAGCCAAATTTATTCACAACAGTACAGTATAGACCTTCCACTGTTTCAAAACACTAAAAACAAAACATCCCAAATTTTACCCCACGCAACATAAACAGTCGTTTTCTCAGAAACCTCCATTGCGACAAGCGACTGGTTTTTCCGTGGAGGGTCACATATGACAGTTCTGCTTAATAGAGATGCCCCCTTGTGGCTACAGTTACGAATAACAGCCTTAATGGTGTTGGTGCTCTCTTGTGGCCAGTATAGGGAATAATAGCTTTAAGGGCGGCACTGGGCCTACTAAGGATATGGAAACACCATGACCAAAGCCTGTTAGATGGTAGATCACCAAAGTGTTTATACCAAAAAATAGCATGTTTTTCCTATATTTGTTTCTGAAGCTCTTACCTCGTCATACCGAAGTCACACACTTTTACAACGTTCCTGTTGTTCACCAAACAGTTCCTGGCTGCCTGCAGAACATACACACACACTGTCAGCGTGCTGGAGGATGGGGTAAGAGGGCATGACAGCAGGGCAGGAGGGTATGACGGTAGTGCTAGAGGAGTGGGGCCAGAGGGAATAAGGGTGTTGTAGGACAGCAGAGAGTAGTCCAGAAGGGCATGGTGTAGTGCAGAAGGACAGGGATGTCAGCCAGGAAGGCAACGAGATAGGGCAGGAGTGAATGAGGGTGTTCCGGAAGGCAGGAGTGGTGCAGGAGGTAACAGTTGGGGCAGGTGGGCGTGAGAGCATGGCAGGTGAGCACGTGGTGGGGCAGGAGGACAGGCAGTGGCCGGGATGGGGCAGAAGGGTGCAATGATGGAGCAGGTAGAAGGCAGAGCAGGTGGGCATGAGGGTGTGACAGGAGGGCATGACCGTGGGATAGGACGGGTGAGAAGACAGGGCTGGATGGTTAGACAGGAGGCCATGAAGGCAGGGTGGGTGTATGGGACCCACCAGGTCTCGGTGTATGAAGTTGTTGTGCTCCAGGTACTGCATGGCCTCACACACATCCTGACACATGAGCAGCAGCTGCTCCACCTTGATCTCTCCATTATCATCACCATCACAATCACTATCATCACGGTGATGGTGCTGCTGCTGCAGGAGGTGGAGCAGGCTGCCCTTCTCCATCAGCTCTGTCACAATACACAGCGGCCTCGTCCTGGTACACACTCCGTACAGCTGCACCAGCTTCGGGTGGCACAGACGCCTATATACACACACACACACACACACGTTAACACACACTTCCACAACCTCTTGCTATATAGACAAGTGTCTCACAACTGGACCTCCACCACACACTGGGGAGAGTGTGTTAAAGTTCTTGACAAAATAAGCTCTGACTATGTGACCATTTGCTCTACATCTCACGCTACAAGGTGACAAGACCTTTTTAACTTCATACAGGAAGTGGTGTGTGAGTGTGTGTGTGTGTGTAGGTATGTTTGTATGATTGCATGGCCGGTCTCTGGTGGTCTGACTTCCTTCTTTCGTCCCGAGATGCATCATCTGTTGATCACACCTTAACCACAGCAGCACTGACCGAGAAAAGACAAGCACTCTCTCTCTCTTTCTCTCTCTTGCTCTATCTTTCTTTCTCTCTTTTTACCCCCACTCTTTCTTTCTTCTTCTCGCTCACCCTCTCTTTCTTTTGTTCTTTCTCTCTCTACCCTTATCTCTTTACCTCTTTCTGTCTACCTCACTCAATCTTTCTCTCCCAGTCTTTCTCTCTTCTCCTTCTCTCGTCTTCTCTGTTTTGCCTCTCTTGTGTGCTCTCTCTCTACTCTATCTGCCTTACTCTATCTTTCTCTCCCTCCCCCCTCTCTCGTTCTCTAGAGCTTTCTTCGTCTCTCTCTACACTCCCTCCATCTCTACACCTTGGTTCATCTGTGTCTCTTCATATCTTCATATTTCCTCTGTATTTCTACTCATCTTTCTCTCTAACTCTTTCCTGTCTCTTTATCTGTCTGCATCTCTCTCGTGTTGACCGTCTTTACATCCTCTGCCCCCCACACCTTCTCTCTCTCTTTCTCTTCACACACTTGTTCTGCTCTCTTGTTCTCTCACCACACTTTCCACTCTCTTACTAAAGTTTCCATTTCATCTCATCTTTTTTTTTCTTACATCATAACTTTAGCTTCCTCGATGAAGTCTTCCTCAGACATGGCTCCCTCGTTCACCACCTTTACGGCCACGTCACACAGAGCTCTCCACTTCCCCAGCTTCACCACGCCAAACTGACCACTTCCCAGCTCCTTCAGAAACGTCAGCTCAGCTGGGTCAATCTCCCACTTATCTACACACACACAAACACACACACACTTTTACTTCTGTCATTGTGAACACAGCACCATCACCACATCTGAGTTCTGCATTTGAACTATTTGTGAAGGAGTGGTGGGCAAGTAGTGGCCTTGCTCGTGAGTACCTCAGTAGTAGCTTGTACTGGTCCGGAAACTTTTGAGCAGAGGGCCAACTCCCTGACCATTACGCTACTGACTGCCCCATACAAGCTTTAAAAACTCTGAACACACCCTCACACATCCCCACAACATACACTGTGGTTACAGAGTCTGTGTGTAAAGGGTGGCATTTTGAACAATCTTGTAGCAGACAATTACAATATTTGAGGTTAAATTGGTCACTGGTGAAGGCGTCACGTATCTTCAAAATGACAGTATAACTGGTCGTAATAACTGGTGTTACCCAGAATATTGTAACTGTGAGTTCACGGTGTGGTGGCCAAATCAATAATCAATAAAGAGGGGGAGGAGTGTTACCTGAGCTAAATCCTGCAGTTGCAGGGAGACACTTTCCCATCGGACCAACTGGATATCGCAGCCTTGCTACAAGACCTGTCCATTAAAACACAGCAGCAATTAAAACAGACCTGCAAATGAGAACATCTGTCAAATTAAACCATTTGATATGATGGAACTGTGAAGAAAACGTTGGGAATATTGTAACACTTAATTTACATTCAAATGCTCCATATGCTTCTGTTAACTGGCATAAAGACAGTGGAGAGGAGCATGAGGAGGTGATGGGTGGGGGTGTGTAGGTGGGTTGAGGAGGTGATGGGTGGTGTGGAGAGGAGTTGTAGTGCTGTGGAGAGGAGGATGAGGAGGTGACCGGTGGAGGTGTAGAGAGGTGGAGATGAAAGTGTTAGAGACCTGCAGCGTTGTGCTGGTGGTAGCGGATCACTTCAGGGATGGAGCTGAAGATGTAGTTCTCAGCCAAGAAGAACCGACCATCTGCTGTATTCTTTATCTGGTAGTGCCTCACGTCCCCCACGGTCAGACTGATCAATCAATAATATAATAAACCAATCAGCCACACATCCAACCAACAATCAATCAATCAATTAACCAGAAAACCAACCAATCAACCAGTCAACCAGTCATTCAATCAACAGATTAACCGAACAATCATCCAATCAATCAGTCAGTCACACAACCAATCAATTAATCAATAAGACAGTACCTGAGGGCTTTACTGTAGACAGACACGGTGTAGCAGTTAGCCTGACTGGAGTCTCTTACAATGAACCCACCATCTTTACCCTAAACACACACACGCAGAAACCCCAGCATGAATAGATGAAGACAGAAGATAAAGGGCTGGACAGATGGATGGATGAATGGATGGATAGATAAGTTAACGAATGGAAGGGTGAAGTCACCTCCTGTCTGAGTAGATTTTCAGCCTCTGCTCTGTTAACATTCTTGCAGTACCATCTGTAAAACAACACAAAATGTTTTAAAGCAGTGTGTGTGTGTATCATTCAATCTGTGTTCTTGTACTTGCTACTTAGTGAGAACCAAAATGAGTTTTTAACCAGCAGAGTGAGGACATTTTTGGGAAGTGAGGACTTTTTTAGTGGTCCTCACTTCTTTAAACTGCTTTTACAAAAGAAATACAAGTTTATTTGCAAAACTAAAAGTGTAGAAAGATTAGCTTTTGGTTACTGAGGTTATGGTTAGGGTTATGTTTAGGGTTAGCTGTAGTATTATTTAGATTAGGGTTGCACCGATACCGGTACCAGTATCGGGTATCGGGCCAATACTTCATTAATATATTCGTACTTCTACTCGTAAATAAACTGCCGATACCACACACCGATACCACTCAATGGTATTTCACTACAACAAACATCGTAGTCAGCGGATGTAATTTGTTGTCCTACCTGACTTCAATGTGTAGGGGAAGACAACAATCCAGAAACTTAGCTTCAGAGGTCCTGCCCACAAGCTCGTGTGAAATCCAGGGCTCCAGACGGTGACTACAATGTTCGTCAGTGCGAATGGATTTTTTTTCCAACTAGTTTGTTCTTTCCAGTCGCCAATGGCAACCGTCTCTCTCAATCCAAGGGAATTTTTTTTTAAAGAAGCAAGAAATGGCTTTTAATTATAGGCAGATAGTCTCAACCCCAGCGTTTCCCGCAACGCTTTATAGTTAAGGTGGCCGTCGTGACTATGTCACGAAAATAAATCAACATAAAAATCCTGCTGTATCCATAGACAGTTAAAGAAGAGCGCGTTACGATGAAGCCGAATAGCGGCATCTAAACTTCCCAACTCAAAAGAAGATGCTACAATGTTTATATGAAATAGGACAGAACGCGGATGTTCCCAAAGCTTTTTGTAACTTAGCAACAACAAGCGCTGAGAAAGTGCTCTGGAAGTGAGGTTTTGATCCACTCTCAGCGCAAAAAAAGCGTTTGGTGGACAGGGTTGTTTTTTGTTTTTTTTTACCGCAGCGCTCAGAGTGCTTCAAGTTGAAATCCGTTCAGCTTCTAGAACAGCGCTTTGCTCGTCAACATCACTTCTCTCTTACTAGCCAATCAAAATCGAGGAAGTGTTGGTCATAATGTAAATACAAACCAGGCTCCTAACTTCTTTCTCTTGTCTGGAGCCCTGAATGTGTCAACAGAGTGAGTTTTGCTGACTTTAAAGTTGCCTGTGTTAACTATGCAGTACATTTCATTTAATTCATCTGCTTATATTTACGTTTTGTCTAATGTGATGACACTTTTTTGTAAAACCAGAAAGATCTGTTTATTTTTGGCATGAAATAGCCTTGTGTTAATGATTTGATATTTAGCCTTATTATAATCTGCAAAGGAGAAAATAAAATCTGGCTCCCAGTGAATTACATCTAAGAATCTAAGAAGTATCGGTATCAGTACTCGGTATCGGCAAGTACACAAATAAAACACTCGTACTCGTATCGGTTTGTAAAAAAAGTGGTATCAGTGCTTCCCTAGTTTAGATACAGTAATATAGAAATCAATGGAGGTCCTCACTACTATATAAGTAGAAGGGTGTGTGTGTGTTTGTGTGTGTGTGTGTATGTGTATGAGCAGTAACGGTTCAACACTCACTCATGAGCCTCGATGTTGTGTTTTTCTGTGACATAATTACTAGGAATGAAACCTATATTTCTGAAACAGAGACAATGAGATGTTAATGACATCCGGAGAAACACACACACACACACACACACACACTCACACTCCAACGCACCCATGTGTGTCCTGCGCTCTCCACCACAGCTGGTCCTGCTTGTGTAAGATGATGTACTCTTCACCTTTTCTCAGACTCAGATCACAACTCTCACGCGCAGAGAAGTCGTACAGCGCTACTACCCTCATCCTCTCACCACACTCACCCTCAGGAGGGGGCTGCGGTAACTTCTTCATCGAGCGCTCCGTCTGCAGCAACCGGCAGAGACGGGGAGAGAGAGAGGAAAGAAAGTGAGAAAGATGGATAGACATGTAGAGAGAGTGAGAGATGAAAAACAATAGCACATGAATGGATGGATGGATGAGTACGTGATAAAGCTGTCAAAGAGAAGAATGAATGAATGAATGAATAGTTACTCTAGAGACACAGCCTGGGTTCCTATTATACTGTCCACCTCTAGAGTTGAGATCTACATGGGTACTGGTGCTGAGAGAGAGAGAGAGAGAGAGAGAGAGAGAGAGCACATGAACACATGAATTGATGAATTAGTGAAAACTGTTCATTTCTGGCTGGCAAAATGCAGTCATAATTCATTATATTAAGCTACAGAATGTTCCAACTTACAAATATGATAAAGCTCTGTGTATCGTACACATGTCTAATCCACATTACTTTCAAGGCCACAGGGTTAGAGATGTGGACTAAATAAAAATTTGTTCGCACATCACATCAAACAAACACACACGTAAACGAGCAGCTCTTAAGAACATATCTAGCACATGATATTACGATAATATATGATAATAAATAAGGGGAAAAGAGATGATAACAAAGAGACGAGTGTTCAAAAACATCAACACTCTCAGGAGGTTATTAGATTAGTGGGAACTGTAGAGCGTTACCGAGTCTCCAGCGCACAGCAACAGCAGAAGATGGAATAGATGGAGTGACCTGGTGGAGAGAGAGAGAGAGAAAGGGAGAGAGATGTTAATCAAGCAGACGAGTATTTCCGGCAGAAAATTGTGTTGCTTCAGACTGAAAACAGGAGAAGGTTAAAAAGTGGTGAAGAGATAGAGGTTAAGTAAGAGAGTGAGAGATGAGATAATGAGAAAAGATGAGAAAAGAGAGATAAAGTAGTAATAATAAATAGGAGAGTGAGAGTGGGCCAGTGACAAGAGAAAAGTAAAAAGAGAAGAGATTGAGAGAGAGACAGACAGAGAGGAAAAGGGAGACAGACAAGTAAAGAAAGAGAGTGAGAAGAGAGAGACAGACAAAAGAGAGTAAAGTGAAATTAAGAGAGTGACAAAGAAGGAGAAAAACGTTAAAGAGAGAGAACGGCGAGCGAGACAAAGCAAGAGAGAAAAAGGAGAAAGAGAGAGAAGTGAACAGAGAGAAAGTGAGGAGAGACTAACGAGAGAGAGCAATTAAGAAATAGAAAAAGAAGGGAAGAGCGTTAGCGCTTGCGACTCTCATATGGAACGCCATCATGCAAAGAAATGTAGTTCTCTTCCAGAAAGGACAAAATGCAGCTCATTTTATAGACCAATATGAGTCCAAATCGGTTTAAAATGGCCCAAAACTTTAGTATTTCTTCATTTTCAATTGATCAGAAAATACTTATCCTATTTTATAATGTTGGAGAGTAATCAATAAATAAAATAATAAAAACAAATACAAAAAATGCATTGTTTGTTATTAAATAATTTTATTCTGTATCCAGATAGATACCAAATAGATAAAGAAGTGTTTCCACCTGCACTAACCTGATTGTTCTTCACAGCACTAAGCCATAGAATGTCTCTGCATAATAACAACTCTGCAGGTCAATAACACAGTGAGTTTGGTGTTGAGGAGTGGTCACTGCGGTTTGTTGAGTTTAACATGTGATGTGATCAGTGTTGATAACTGCTTCCAGTGAAGAGATTTAATCATTATGTAAGAGAGAAATATTGAATAAACATCTTTAATGCTGCTTAGGCTTTGCATCTTCCACTGATTTGTCATGTGGTAGAAAACGTGCATTGGTCTCGGTCTCGGCCCGCCCTGGTCTTGGTCTCGGCTCTTTACAGTCTTGGTCTCGATGTAGGTGGTCTCGTCTCCAACTCATAAAATCACCAAACCATCATTCTGCCTTGCGTGTGAAAGTTAAACACTTTAATAGTGTGACGTGTTACTGAACTTCTCAAAAAGCCCCTTGAGGGGATACAAGTCACTTAAATCCCACACACACACACACACACACACACTTTACTTACAGCGGAAAAAAAAATTATGCCGTGAGTCTGCACCTTTACTCCTAAGTTCAGCAAAAATGTTGACCGACTTTCAATACTTGCACTGTTGTGTTTACAACCGTGATCATTATTTTAAACCTGTAACTACAGTAGTTTATCAAACGATAAATAAACTCAAACCGTGATGTTTTTATTTTTATACATAAAACCTTCAACAAATTACAACTTCAACTATTTTCTTTATTTTTATCATGTAATTACTTTTTAAAATTACAGCTACAAATACAGTTCAAAATGCCGCTCTTTCACATACCGGTGTTGTAGTTGTAATTTTTCTCCACTCGACTGCCGTTGCAATTTTTGCACTTATTACTGCAGCTATAATTACACATTCTCACTTCTACTTCCAGTTTAAAGTTGATATTTTATAGTTTATCTACATCTGTATATTCTGTGTCTCTATGTTTATGTCTATTCTATTCTATGTCTAACTTTGACTTTTGACTTTGCAAAAATCTACTCAATCACATCATCAAATTTTTGGGAGTTTGTGATTTATTTCAGCTGCACATTTAACGTGTGGTGTGTTAGTAGTTACTAGTGTTACTGTTAATAATAATTACTGTGTTAATTTATTTAATTTTGAAAGTTGAACATTTGTTATTAGCAAAGAAACAGTTCCATTTTTACTGACATTGTAGAGAAAAATTAAAGGATTCTTGCTATATTTTAAATGAATGTATATTTAGTATGTAAAAATCTCCCCGTGTTCTGCACTTTCGCAGCTGCACTTCTGGGACCTTTTACATAAACATTTAAATAAACACGGAAGAGTTTCACATGGAATAAGAGCGATTAATGTGTAGGCTTTATTTTATTAAATTTGTAAAGCTGGACGCAGTTTCATCTCACTTTTAACATGTGTGGAAAAATGTCATGAAGAACGGCCTTGTCTTCAAAATACACTCACAGACAGCTTTTTTTGGAACTTTGATGCTGAACTTTAGCTGAAAGTTTTGATTTTTTCCTTTTAATTTTCATTTCAAACCTCAAACTATTTTCATAACCTACTAAGAAAAGTGAAATGACGTGTTTGCTTGAGTTTTAGCAGCATTGACACTACTCAATATGGGTTAATCTGCCCACCAAATCACACACACACACACACACACACACACACACACACACACACACACACACACACACACACACACTTTCCTCTAGAATGTGTTATGTTTTGGGGGAAACAAGTTTCTCTGAAAGTTAGAAACAGACATGTGCTGTTATAACTGCATTTCCATGGCAAGCGTCATACATTTTACTGACTACACATTTTGCATTTTAGGAATACACAGCGCTGACCAACACTCTTTGAACATTTTCATCGTTGAACGCTCCACTAATCCAGAACTACACACACACACTACAGAAGATCTGTGTACTCACTGGACTCGATCATCTTAGACCTCCAGCGAAGACATCTGCCCAACAACCAGACAGGTGTGCGTGTGCGTGTGTGCGTGAGTAAGAGAGTTCGAATGAGATGGTGAAAATGTGTGAAAGTATAACAAGACGAGTCTGAATGTGGCATCAACGTGAGAGGAAAAAGATGACGTAGGATGTTCTTTACACACACATACACTCAAACACACTCACACTTTAACGTCACACAGGATATGAGATAGGAAGGTATGGGTGAGAGGAAAGATAAAAGTCACACACACACATTCACCTTTCAGTGTTAGCAGTGTGGCCTTGTATGGATTTCTGTTATTTTATTTTTATCTGCAAAACCCACACTTGTCTTGTAATGTAGCACAACTCTTCCTACCTGCTATTTTAGACTCATACGTTCATATGTGCATTAACTTACGCAGATGCTCTTACCCAGAGCGACTTCTCCTCATTCTTTTAGGAGACCAGTGCAGCAACTTGGGGTTACAGGTCTTGCTCGGGAACCCAGTGGTGGTAGTGCTGGAGGTAGGATTCGAACCCACCCCCACTTAGTCCAGAAGTGAGTATCGTAACCACTAGACCAAGGGACTGTCCCCAAGCACTGCTCCTTCACCGATGGGTCAAATTGTATAAACACAGCCACTCTCAAATTCCTGTTAATCCCATACAAATGTTGGGAAGCGGACGTCTTGATCCCCGTCAGCGCTGGTGTGAAGCAAGTGGTGTGTGTTTGCGTTTGTTGGGGGACTTTACAGTGCAACTTGTGTGAACTCCTGCAGGGGGCGATGTAAGACCTTCAGCTCCAGTTCCCACAAGAATAAAAACATTCTGATTTGTCAGCGCAGAGAGCGAGTGACGACTGTTGTGCACATTTAAGTGTACAAACAAAACCATTTCCTATTTTATTTCATGTTTTTGTTATTTTTCAAATATTTAATCTGTTTTCTCGTCCACACAAAAGCCTTTACCAGGTTTACACTTGTTTTATAAGCTGCAGGTGTTTTTATTCTTGCTAGGGATTGAAAAGTCTCTAAGTAATCAGCTATATATGAAAAATATAAGTCAAATAAAGTAAGTTTAGTAAATAACATGTTAAATTGTTTCACAAATTTATGATGTTGTTCCATACGAATTCAAGTGTATTTTGGTAGCTGAGTGTGCAGTATCTGCAGTAAATGTGAAGTAACATTCATATGTTCATGTGCAACAACTGAGCTTATGATTTATCATCTCGTTGAACATATAGTTCTGTGCTTTTTATGTTGTTGAATAGTGTAAATTTAGTGTAGTGTTATTTGCCTGTATGATGACGTAGCAGACTGAGAAGTTCTATTTTAGGATGAGTTCAGGCTGCTACTCTGTTATACAGATTCTACACTGTTTACACTGTTGTTCTGATATTGCACAAAGCACTTTAACTTTTCACAATTTATTCACAATTTGCACATCTGTAAATCTGTTCATATATATATATATATATACAGTACTGTGCAAAAGTTTTAGGCAGGTGTGAAACAATGCTGTAAACAAAGAATGCTTTCAGAAATATAAATAATGATTGTTTATTTTTATCAGTTTACAAAATGCAAAGTGAGCGAACAAAAGAAAAATCTAAATCAAATCAATATTTGGTGTTACTACCTTTTGCCTTCAAACCAGCATCAATTCTTCTAGGTTCACTTGCACAAAGTCAGGGGTTTTGTAGGATTATAGTCATTACATTATTTTGTAGGATTATAGGATTATATATCTGTGGTTAGTTCTCCAAGATGTTTGGAACAACCTACCAGCCGAGTTCCTTCAAAAACTGTGTGCAAGTGTACCTAGAAGAATTGATGCTGTTTTGAAGGCAAAGGGTGGTCACACCAAATATTGATTTGATTTAGATTTCTCTTTTGTTCATTCACTGCATTTTGTTGATTGATGAAAATAAATGATTAACACTTCCATTTTTCAAAGCATTCTTTGTTTACAGCATTTTTTCACACCTGCCTAAAACTTTTGCACAGTACTGTATATTTCAAATGTATATTTTTTATCTTTCTAACTCCTTGTTCTACTTCTAACTTTCTTCTACGGTTGCACAGTCAAGAAAGAGCAGTTCAGGAAACATTTCACTGCTTATTCTACACGTATAATTATGCATGTGGCAAATAAAGAATCTTGAATCTTGAGATAATAGCACATAAAACATCTTGCACAAGCTTGTATTTATATCAGTGGAGATGGTGATTAGGTGCTATCAGAGCCCTAAATGACACCTAATCACCATCTCCACTGATATAAATACAAGCCTGTGCGAGATATATTATGTGCTATTATTTATTATATTTTTATTTATTTTTATCTTATTTTATTTTGTATTCTTATTCTAACTGCACTTTAAGGACTGCACTTATTTTCATTGTATTCGTTACAATGACAATAAAGATATTCTGATTCTGATTCCTCTGAGAGAGACCGTCATGAGCACATCGTGGATTTCAGATTCAGTCCTTATCACCAGATTTAGGTTCAAGATTCAAGGTTCAAGGTTCTTTATTGTCATCAGTCGCTTTATACAAGTACAAAGTGTGATGAGACAGTGTTTCCCCATGGCCCCAGTGTGACATATAGTAACACAGGAACATTACATTCAACAGGACAAAAGGTGCAACAAGCAACACAATAAATACAGAACGAATGCAATAATATTAATAATGCAATATTTACAATCACAACAACATTCCCGCCTCATTTCTAATCACAACTAGAATCAGAATCAGGTTTATTACCGAGTACATTCTCACATACAAGGAAGTTGATCTGGTGGTTTGGCAGAAACATGGACATAAATATTCTGAATATAAGAATTACTCAAATAAATCAGCAGGATCGTGCGGATCTAACTGTACAATTTTAAAATAGAAATTTACAGCCTTCAGTAAACTGTGTTATTTAGAGACACTTCCACTTGACTGATTTCAGGGACAGTTTCCCCCAGTGGTGGTAGTGCTGGACCTTCTCGGTCCAGAGACGAGTGGTCATCACCCATATTAAGCCCAGCCAAATACGGTTAGTGGTCTGATGTAATGAGCTCGAAACTTTAACTTCTATCATTGAACAATGTTTTTAGTGTGATTACAGTTGAAGCTGTTGAAGTGTGTGGCTCTCTTTAGATCCAATTCCACATGCAGACAGCAACGAACTAGAAAAACCTGAACTGCTTTACACACACACACACACACACACGTTATATCAAAGTGACGTTATTCCACATATTTTGTTTTCTGGATGGAAATCTTAATCTTAATCTTAATGGTAATCTTAATCTTAATATCAGTAAGCAAAGTTAATCTTTCACCTCTTGTAGTTTTTCACGTTAAAACTGAAACTCTGCTAAAAAAAAAACCTTTACACACACACACACACACACACACACGCACACACAGACACAACACACACAGAGTTGTCGTCATATCCTCAAAATTTTCTAGTCAAAACAGTTTGGCCCACACACACACAAATCCGGAATAACACACATGCACACATACTCATGGGTGTCGTAGTGGGGTGCAAAGTGTGACTGACGTCACATGGGCCCCACGTGGGAGGAGACCCTTGAGATGTCTGGACATCTCAAAAAAACATTACACACTGCACTCATTGCACCTTTTAAACAATTGCACCTTATGTGTATAAGTAATAGTTCATCTTTTCCCCTTTATCTCCTTATTCTTAAGTTATTTAAAGTTTATATTTGTATATCATTATTCTTATTTTTATTTAATTTTTAATTTTTGTCTTAATTTGCACAGTCAAAGAGCGGATCAGGACACATTTCACTGCATGTTGTACCTGTATAATTTGCATTTGACAAATAAAGAATCTTGAATCTTGAGTCTGCTGGAGGCCCCTGGAGACTGCTTGTGTATAGGGCTCACAATTTGGTGCTATGCCCTGCACATACTGTGTAGGAACACACACACACACACACACACAAACAGATATAAACATACAGAAACACACACATACATATAAAGATAAACATGCACACACACAGAAACACACACATGTATAAACATACAGAAACACACACACATTGTGTTAATACACACACACACAGACACACGGGGCAGTTGGTGGCGTAACGGTAGGGTGTTCGCCCCGTGATCAGAAGGTCGCAGTTTTGAATCCAGGGCTGGTAAAGTTACCACTGAAGTACTCATGACTGCTCCCTTGGCAGAGGTGGACAGTAACCACGTAAACTTACTTGAGTACTGTATTTAAGTAGAGTTTTTGAGGATCTGTACTTCACTTGAGTAGTATTTTATTTGGAAACTTATGACTTCCACTTCACTACATTTTAAAGACAAATACTGTACTTTTCACTTCACTACATTTCTATAAAGGTTCTCGTTACTCGTTACTTTCGAATCTGTGTATAAAGTGGATGTTATTCCCCCTTTTCTAAAATGTGATTGGTTATTTGGCAGGTGACAGTCTATCAGTAATCAGCAGGGTTACATCACGCCTGTAGACTGGAACTATAAAACCAAGTTCATACAGTTCTACTGTTTTCTGTCTTGATTAAAACATTGTTGCTGTTGGAAAGTCATGAAGCTGGAGGTGTAGAGCTGGGTTTTAAGCAGGTTGGAATGTTGATTTGATGTTGTGAGCTGCATTTACAGCTACTGCACTGTCCTCCTGATTAACATACTCGGTGGCTGAGAAAGCCCAACCCAATTCAAAGTTAAAAACGTGCTGCAAAACCACAAAGCGTTTCATTCAAGTTCACAGCGCACGCTCAAACACACCACAAATTTGTAGACGCGACACAAACTCAGAAATCACTTTCATCAATTTCGTCATTACACGATGCAAAACAGAAAACACATGCATCTTCTACAACGTGCTGCAAATACAGAAAACATATGCATCTTCTAAAACGGGACCAGTAAGTGAAATTAACATTTGAGATCCAATCTAACGCCACAGAAAGTCTCATACATGAGGAATTCCTATACACACATATATGTACGATAAAACCATGAAACCAATCGTTTATTTCTCAAATGTTAATTTCACCGTGGGTTTTAGAAGATGCATGTGTGTTCTGTATTTGCAGCGCGTTTTAGAAGATGCATGTGTTTTCTGTTTTGCAAGGTGTAATGACGAAATTGATGAAAGTGATTTTTGAGTTTGCGTCGCGTCTACGAATTTGTAGTGTGTTTGAGCGTGCACTGTGAACTTGAATGAAACGCTTTGTGGTTTTGCAGCGCGTTTTTAACTTTGAATTGCGTTGGGCTTTCTCGGCCACCGTAACATACACATACACAGCCCTCCATAATTATTGGCACCCCTGGTTAAGATGCGTTCTTTAGCTTCTAATAAATTCAGTTTTTTTCTAAATAATACAGGACCACAATGAAAAAAGAGGAAAATCCACATTAAGAAATAATTCTTTGACATCAAATCATGTGTGCCACAATTATTAGCACCCCTGATGTTAATAGTTTGTACAACCCCCTTTTGCCAACAAAACAGCACCTAATCTTCTCCTATAATGTTTCACAAGATGGGAGAATACAGAAAGAGGGATCTTCCACCATTCCTCTTTGCACAATCCCTCTAAATCATCCAGCGACCTGGGTCTTCTCTGCACCCATCTTCAGCGTTCGGGCAGAGGCCACCAGATTCTGATTTAAAATGTCCTGGTATTTCAAAGCATTCATGATGCCACGCACCCTAACAAGGTTCGCAGGGCCTCTGGAAGAGAAACAGACCCACAGCATCACCGATCCTCCCGCATAGTTCACAGTGGGCATGAGGTGCTTTTCTGCATACTCATCTTTTGTGCTCCGCCAGACCCACTTACAGTGTGTGTTGCCAAAAAGCTCTATCTTGGTCTCATCTGACCAAAGCACGCGGTCCCAGTTGAAGCCCCAGTACCGCTTAGCGAACTCCAGACGCTTGCGTTTATGATTGTGAGTGAGAAAAGGTTTTTTCCGTGCATGCCTCCCAAACAGCTTGTTGGCGTGTAGATAGCACCTGATGGTTGTTTTGGAGACTTTGTGACCCCAAGATTCTACCATTTGTTGCAATTCTTTAACAGTGAGCTTTGGAGAACTTTTCATTTCTCTTACCATCCTCCTCACTGTGCGTGGTGGTAAAATAACCTTGCGTCCTCGTCCAGGCTTGTTTACCACTGTTCCAGTTGTTTTAAACCTCTTAATGATTCCTCTGACAGTAGATATGGGCAGGTGCAGGCGAGCGGCTATTTTCTTGTAGCCATTGCCTGACTTGTGAAGGTCGACACACATCTGCTTTACTTGAGTGGTGTGTTCCTTTGTCTTTCCCATGTTGAAGAGTAGATAAGAGAAATGGCCTCTGTGTCACATCATATTTACACCCCAGGGAAACAGGAAGTGATGAATTACTAATTAAATGTTCCTAGATACTCTGATCAACTTTGTAAACTACTGTAGAAATGACAGAAATACTTCAATTACATTTATTTAGTAGGAATTTTTAGGGGTGCCAATAATTGTGGAACAGGTGATTTTATGAAAAATAATTATTTCTTAGTCAGGGATTTTTTTTCCCCTTAAAATTCACTTGAGTTGAAGGTTACATTCTTCTACAATTTTCAGTGTGAGAGTATGCTTCTGCAATAAAAATTGAATTTATTTTAAGGCTTTTAACACATCTTAACCAGGGGTGCCAATAATTATGGAGGGTTGTGTATGTGTGAACACACTGCCAGAGCTGTGTCAGAACACTACCGTGCTGTTTTGTTGGACTGTGTAGTCTTGCAATTAATTAATAAAATAAACTAATGACTGGTTTTCTTTATCAGTTGAGGTTGTGTTTCATTCTGTAAAATTCTACCAGTTCTTCTACAAGCTAGTCAGAGGCATTATGTGTTATAAGTGTTGTGGCAGTAATGCAACAATGCGGTGAAAGAAGATGTACTTTTAATAGTATTTTTTAAAACAACTACTTCAGTACTTTAACGTAAGTAAAAATTTGACGGTACGACTTTATTGGAGTAACATTTGACTAGTGGTGTCTGTACCTTCACTGAAGTAATGATGTTAGCTACTTTGCCCATCTCTGTCCCCGGGCGCTTGTTAGCTGCCCACTGCTGCTTCACGGATGGGTGAAATGCAGAGGTCACATGTGGTTGTGGTGCACTGTGTGCTGTGCTGTGGTGTGATCACAATGACGAATAATCACTCACACACACACACATGCATAAACACACACACACAGAAACACACACACACGCGCACACACACAGAAACACACACACCAAAACACAAATATGAACCTGAAATTTAAAGACACAACACAC
>JAVGVS010000913.1:35000-37500 GCA_032718565.1 Distichodus sexfasciatus
CTGAAGAAGGATTTCAGATGAGAGGTGGAATGCCTTTAAGAACATAAAAGAGATGTAAAAAGTGTCGCCAAGAAAGTCTAAAAAGTTCTTTTTAAAACTGATGTTTACTTTAAAGTTTTAAGTAAAATGTTTTCAAGAACATAAAATAAGCTTTTAGAGTTGAAAATACCTAAAATATGAAATAGAACCTAAACCTAAATAAAGTCTGCAAAGTTCATTTTTGGATGAAGATACTTCTTTGATAAGTCAAATGTTTTGAAAACTTAGTGTTAAAAGTTTACAAAAGTACTTGGATTTTGGAAGAAGAGATTGGATTAGAGATAAAATGTCTACAACAACAGGAGTCTAAAAACTGCTTCACAGAACTGATAAAGCCTTTTGGATAAGACGTAAAAATGTTCTCATGAACTTAAAATAAGCCTTAAGAAGTCTTAAAAGTAAATTTTCAGAACCGAAGAAGCCTCTCAGATGAACCTGAGGAATTGAGTTTTTAAAAGTTTACAGAGATATTTATCAAACTGAAGAAGCCTTTTGGAAATCTTAAAGAAGACAAACATTAGTTTCAGAACTAAAGAAGCCTTTTTGATGAGATGGGAAACATCTTCAGGAACCTAAAATACGTCAGCAAAGTTTCTCCAGTCTTTTTGAGAACTGAAGATGTCTTTGGAAGAGAGGAGAAACGTTTCCAAGAACCTAGAAGAAGTGTAAGATTTTAAAAAGCTAGTTTTAGAATTGAAGAAAGCTTTTAAATAAGAGATGAAAGATCTACAGGAACCTAGAAATCCAGAAAGTTCTACAAGGTGTTTTTATGTCTGAAGAAACCTTTAAATATGACGAGCGAAATGAGTTTTTAGTTATTTTTAGTTCAGGTTATGTTAAAAAGACTTAAGGCAATTCTTAGGAAAATAAGGGTATTTTTAAGACTGAACAGTTTTGAAGAACCTCAAAGAAATCTGAAAAGTTGTAAAAGTTCGTTTTAGCAGCTGTCTTTAGCAAAGAGCTCAAATCTTCAGGTTTGGTTCTAACTTGAGAATTCTAGTTAAAATCATTTCATCTTCCCATGATAAGACGTGAGCTGCCGCCCTGCAGCTGAGCGTGAAGAGAAAATTCCGGAACGCTATTTGGGATGGAGGAAAATCGCCCAACCCTGACTAAAACTCTACTGCACTGCTTTCACTGTCCACTGTTAATATCAGGGCAGTCATTAACGAGGAGGCGAGACTCACCTGAGCAGGCAGTTCCAGTGCCAAATTTAGTGTATGTGTGTTAACATCACGACGTGTGTGTGTGTGTTGACAGAAGAAATTTAAGAAGGGTTCGATTGACCTGCAGCGGGTGAAGTGTGTGGAGATTGTGAAGAATGGAGGTGTGGTCATACCTTGCCAAAACAAATACCCCTTCCAGGTAAAAACAAATCTCCACCTTTTAAACTTTAACAGCAACAAAAACGGCAAATTATCGTGTTATATCATGTAGAGATGCAGGAGGATATCGGAATCATAGCAGACTGATTTACACGATGTTTCCAGCTGATATCGTACGTGTGGAAGGTAGCGCTGGTGTCCGGCATGTCCAGCGTGTGAGGTGGGACGTTTTACGACCCGCGCCTTCTGTCTTCAAATGTATTCTGTAATTTTGTGGAACGTTCACCAGCTACATCTTGTGTCTTTACGCTCGACTCTACCTTCCGCATTCAACACCATGAGAAACGTCGGATGTCAGCGTCGGCCAGTAATTCCCATATGGTGCATCTCTAGTGAAATTCCTCCTCTCTCTTTATGCCAGGTGGTGTACGACTCTGCGACTTTATACATATTTGCCCCCAGTTACGAGAGCAGGAGTGTGTGGGTGCAGAACATGAAGGAAGGTGAGTTCACACACACTTTGCAGGGGAATAAACCAGAACTAGAACCTCAGTAACAAACATTAAAACCTTTTGCTCTTTGAACATTAATAACTTTTACACTGAGAATATCATCGGGAAAAGGAGACAAGCTGCTCATCAGACGGAGTGTAAGCAGCTGTCTGATGAAATGAAGAAATCACTGCGTTTACTCCATCTCCGATCTGCAGGCGTGGAGTTTAAAATTCAGTGAGAAACACACACACACACACAGTGTAACACTGATTAGCTCTTTGTAGTAACTTGATGGTTTTGTCACTTATTTGGGGAAGTCTCAGTTGCATAAAAACTACCGTAAAACACACACACACACACACTCGCCAGCTAAAAATCTAGTGAGTCTGTGTGTTTTAAAAGCGTGACCGGAAAATGAGGTTTGGCTAAAAGATTTCAACACCGTGTCCGTTAACTGATCTGCGTGTTTAACGAGGGACGGCCCCTTTTCTGTAGTAATGCATGTATACGCTGGTAACTCACTTCTTCAGCCACTTGAACCATGAACATTTTGGAGTAAAATGACTTTTTAGACCAAATTTGAGGCCGGAGTACGAACAAAATCTTGAAAAACTGAGCGATTTTACCTATAAGCAAGTCTTA
>JAVGVS010000913.1:47500-50000 GCA_032718565.1 Distichodus sexfasciatus
TCTCTCTCTCTTACCTCTCCTTTACACTCTCTCTCTCTCTCTCTCTCCTTCTCTGCCTTGTTCTCTGTTTTTCTCTCTTTCTGCTGTCTCACTCTCTCCCCCATGTCTGTCTTCCTGGCTGTCCCTCCGTCTCTCTTTCTGTGGTCTTCTCTTCTTCTTGCTCTCCCTTGTAAAGAGCTGTAATGTCACTTTCTCACTGCTGAGGAACATCATGAAGCTGTTTGTTCTTACGGACACACCTTCCCATTCAATGTTTTATTCTTTATTATCGTGTGACTATTTCCAATTGCAGATTCTCACTGAAGGCACTATAGAATGAACATAAGGAATTATGTAGTAAAACAAAAAGTGGAAATAACCCAGAACATGTTTTTATATCTAATTCTGAAAATAACCAATTCTTTATGGTCACTGCTTGCACACTTGGCATTCTTCGATGAGCCTGGCGAGCGCCACCTGGAAATGGTTTTTCTCATCAGTCTGAAGGAGTTCTCTCAGAGACGCTTGAGCACTTGTTGGCTCTTTTTTGCTTCACTGCGGGGTTCATCTCATCCCAAACCATCTCGATTATTTGGCCAGACCGTGGAAACAGGGCCATGGTGAAAGCACTCCATCACTTCCTTCTGGGTCAAATAGCCCTTACACAGGTCATCAATAGTTTTTTTGATGCCTTTAGTGAGAATCTACACTGTAAATAGTAATGAAAATAAAGAAAAAACATTGAATGGGAAGAAGGTGTGTCCAGACTGTTGACTGGTAGTGTACATGTTAATGAGCTGTGTGTGTATGTGTGTGTGTGTGTGTGTGTGTAGAGAGGAGGGTTACATTCCCAGCAGCTACGTCACGCCCAAGCAGCCGGACAACCTCCAACAGTTTGTGTAAGTTACAACAACATCAACACACACACACTCATAACACACACACACATGTCCGTGGTGTCCAGTTGAAGTGCAGCTGCGTGGTACCGTGTGACCCTGTAACGTGATGAGAAGGTAACACGCTGAAACACGTCACTGTGTAACATCACACGAGCGTCTGCTGTTTGATGTAGTGACAGGTCATAATATTGATGTGAAGCATTAGTGTGTAATGAAAGTGTGTGAGGTGATGACGGGAATCCATCAGCCGGGTTGATGAGGAAGCTGCCGCTGGCAGGTGAGGAGGAGAGCCGGGCTGGTGGCTTCATGGTGCTGTGTGAGATTTACTCAGATTCTTACAGTGTAAAGTGAAATCACATCATGTAATCGTTTAAAAAATAGTGTGTGTGTGTGTGTGTGTGTGTGGTCATGTATTTATGGCATTGTGGGGACCTTTTGTCCCCTAAAATCACGTGTATCTGTTTTTTCGGGGCTTTGTGGGGACATTTGAGAGGTCCTCATGAGGAGAAATGACTTTACAGAAAATGTGCTTGTTTTATTTGAGAAACTAAAAGAGGTAAAAGATGTGTTTTTGGTTACTGATATGTTAGGTTAGATTAGGTGTAGCTGTAAAATTATATACATCTAGCCATAGTGGGAGTCTATGGAAAGACCTCACAAAGATAGTAATACAAGACTGTGTGTGTGTGTGTGTGTGTGTGTGTGTGTTTCAGGTGGTACTACAAGAATGTCAACAGAAACAAAGCAGAGGAGCAGCTCCGGAAAGAGGTGTGTACGAGTGTGTGTTGTTATGACTCTGTGTGTGTGTGTGTGTGTGTTGTTATGACTTGTGTGTGTGTGTGTGTGTGTTGTTATGACTCTGTGTGTGTGTGTGTGTGTTGTTATGACTGTGTGTGTGTGTGTGTGTGTGTGTGTGTTGTTGCAGACTGTGTGTGTGTGTGTGGTTATGGAGGACTTCTGTGTGTGTGTGTGTGTGTGTTGTTATGACTGTGTGTGTGTGTGTGTGTGTTGTTATGACTCTGTGTGTGTGTGTGTGTGTTGTTATGACTCTGTGTGTGTGTGTGTGTGGGGTTGTTGGTGACTTGTGTGTGTGTGTGTGTTGTTATGGACTGTGTGTGTGTGTGTGTGTGTGTTGTTATGACTCTGTGTGTGTGTGTGTGTGTGTTAAGGACTTCTGTGTGTGTGTGTGTGTGTGTGTGTGTGACCTCTTGGCTCTCTAATAACGTTCTCTTTGAGGAACACATGCAGAGGTACTGAAAGCAGACAGAGTTCAACACACACACACTCCCGAGGCTAATGAGAAGTCAGTGTTTCAGTTCTCACTAAATGTAGGATGTGTGTGTGTGTTAAGTTGTGTGTGTGTTAAGTGTTAAGTGTTATGTGTGTGTGTTAAGTGTGTGTGTTATGTTATGTTATGTGTGTTAAGTTAAGTGTGTGTATATGTGTGTGTGGTATATAAGTTATGTGTGTGTTATGTTATGTGTGTGTTGTGTGTGTGTGTTAAGTGTGTGTGTGTTAAGGTGTGTGTGTTATGTGTGTGTGTGTTATGTGTGTGTTATGTTATGTGTGTGTTATGTTAAGTGTGTGTGTTAAGTGTGTGTGTGTGTTAAGTGTGTGTGTGT
>JAVGVS010000913.1:52500-61566 GCA_032718565.1 Distichodus sexfasciatus
TGTCTCCCCACGCCCCAGAGCGAAGCGTTCAGCCCAGGGTTCATGATTGCCCCTTGGGGTAGTGGTGTCCGGATTCAGAGCTTTTAGAGTATATATGGGGAGGTGGAGTGTGGGTATCAGGTCACTTTGGTATGTCTACATGTGGCGACTGTGTTGTCTGTTTGTGCATGGAGGGAGGAACGCTATTTGTGTTTAGGTGCTCTGTCTTTGGGGTCCATATGTCAGGTCAGGCCTAAGACTCCACCTGGTCAACACTGCAGGCCTGCCTGCCACCCAGCATTCTCTGCCAGTGGAGGGTGCCTGTCGTGCTGGTGCTGTTGAAGGCGGTTCTTCGCCTGGGGGCTGCTCAAAAGGGTTGCTCGGCGGTCAGCTGGCGGGCTTGGTCTTCCCTGGTTCGGGCTGGCCCCTGCCAGGTGGGGGGTCCTTGATCTTTCGGGTCAGGACCGGACTGCCTCTGGGCGTCAGCCATGACTCACCATGCTCCCCAGCGCCTGCTGCTGTTGATGACCACTGCCTTTTTCTGGGAGGGTACCTCAGACTTCTCGGTGGTGTTTCTCCTGGGGGTCCCGGCCCTGGGGGCCTCCGGAGGTCTGGGTCCCGGGTCCCCTCCGTGTCTGCTCCATACCTTGCGGGTCGGGACTGAGGTTCCCCACACGCACTATTAAACATTTCTATGGAGGAACCTTATGAATTCAAGCGTGCTCACACACACAGGTGTGGACACAAGCATCCACATTGGTGTAAAATCAGGTGCTCACAGATACACACTGTCTTGATCTGCTGTCCCTTCAAAATATATTCTGTAATATTTATGTGCGCTGCTCAGTAACATTTAGTATTTACTGCAATTAATGCAGATGTTGGTTGTTGCTGCAATTTCTCTGCTGTTGTGTCTCCTGTGTTTCTCCCTCTCTACCCTTCTTTTCCTTTCTTTTCTTTCTCTTTCTTTTCCTTCTTCTCCTTTCCTTTTCTTCTTCTCTCCCCCTCTGTTGCCTCTCTTATCAACCTTATTTATCCTGTTTAAGTATTTTAATTAATTGGAAAAATAAATAAATGAATAAAGTTGACCTCCGAAGAGGGGTGGTGGTGGCGGGATCAAAAAAAAAAAAAAAAAATAGAGCAGTATCATGCAGTTTGCAACTTTTAAATGACATTATCAGTAACTTGCAGTGTGTGTGTGTGTGTGTGTAGATAAGTGGGAGATTAACCCATCAGAGCTGACCTTCATGAAGGAGCTGGGCAGCGGTCAGTTTGGCGTGGTTCGACTGGGCAAGTGGAGAGCGCAGCACAAAGTGGCCATTAAAGCCATCCGGGAGGGAGCCATGTACGAGGAAGACTTCATCGAGGAAGCTAAAGTTATGATGTGAGCAACACACACACACACACCGGTGTCATATCTGATCGAGAGACTAGAGTTTGGATTTTCGGACACAACCCCTTGAGCCATTCATGCTTGAATATGCAAATGAGGTGCAAATGACGTTAATGTGCACATGCAGTATTCAAACTCAAACCCAAAAGCACGGCTACACGTGTCGGAACTGAAGAAGTTGGATCGGAGCCTCCCCAACGTACGAATATCTGAATGGGCGTGTGTTTGTGTGCCAGGCGTCTGTCGCACCCCAAGCTGGTGCAGCTGTACGGCGTGTGTTCGCAGCAGAGGCCCATCTACCTGGTGACGGAGTTCATGGGTCTGGGCTGTCTGCTCAACTACATCCGGCAGCGCAGAGGCTCCTTCAGCCCACAGAACCTGCTCAGCATCTGCCACGACATCAGCCAGGGCATGCAGTACCTGGAGGAGAACTGCTTCATACACCGAGACCTGGTCAGCACCATGGTCACCCTTCATGAGTAGATTTACTGCATTTAGGAGACGTCTTTATCCTGAGCAACTTGCATTTCCGGGTTACAAGCACAACGGGAGCAACTTGCTGGTGCTAGTGCTGGAGGTAGGATTTGAACCCACAATCTCCTGGTCCAGAGGCGAGCATCTCACCACTTACCCACCATCACCTCAATTATCACCTTAACTATTATAATCAATAATGAACAGAGTGGTGGTGATGCTCAACGCTGACCACTGGACTTTTCTCGTCGGTGGTGGGTTCGAATCCCACCTCCAGCACTACCACCATTAGATTTCTTGAGCAAAACCGTTAACCCCCTGGGGGATGGAAGCTGCTTTGGATAAGTGTGTCCACAAAAAGTCCATAAATGTTTAGCGTGTGCTTTAGTCTCACTCACTTGAGCTTCTTCAATCCTCAGGCTGCCAGGAACTGTCTGGTCAACGACTCACACGTGGTCAAAGTGTCGGATTTCGGGATGGCCAGGTATGACCCTGATGTTGACTTGCAGCTTGAGCTGTAGCAGCTTTACGGCCAAAACAGCAACACTCTGAGATAAATCCCATCCCTTCTCCACTGCACTGCAGGTGGTGCCGGTGCCGCTTCTCTGTTTGGAACTGTTGCCAGATTTTGAAAGATATGTTGTCGTATTATGTCACACATTCATCTTATATCCAGCACTGATACTTTGTTCTGCTTGAGGTAGGATTTGAACCTGTGATGTCAGGTAGATAGTACCCAAGCGCTTGATTCTCCAACATCACAGTACCGCCACCAGTGCGGTGGAAAAAGGATCACAGATCACCAGACCTGATTCAGGAGCTTTAGCCTCCATAATACAAAACCACGATTGATCCCACATTGAGCGAGGTTCATAACCCTTCCCCCCGGTTTGGTACTTAGGTACGTTTTGGACGACCAGTACATCAGCTCATCGGGAGCCAAGTTCCCGGTCAAGTGGTCTCCTCCCGAGGTCTTTAACTTCTGCAAGTACAGCAGCAAGTCGGACGTCTGGTCCTTCGGTGAGTCAACGCGCTAACGGATGAGTTTTACCAAAACAGTTTGAACACCACCAGTTATTTTGCACACGTCCCATTCGGAAAAGAGACGCTGTGCAGAGACAGCGTTCCTGCTTTAAGATGTTCAGATAATTAACGCACAAGTGCGTGTGTGTTTTAGGAGTGTTGATGTGGGAGGTGTTCACCGAGGGCAAGATGCCCTTTGAGAAGAACCTGAACCACGAGGTGGTTGCCATGGTATCGCAGGGTCACCGTCTCTACCGGCCCATAAAGGCCTCGCACTACATCTACAACATCATGCAGCTCTGCTGGAGCGAGGTGAGAAAGCCTCACGAATCTGTCGGACAGGAGACGCGGATGCAGGAGTTTACACGCTGACTCAAGTCTAGTTAGATACTCAAAGACATCACGAAAAACACAAATACTCAAAAGAATCTGGCAGACGGGAAATCTTCTGGACGTCGCTAATTGCATGTAGAGCTGCAGGTTATAGGTTCTTATAGGTTACAGGTTCTATAAACTTATCAGTTATATTAGAACCTACAACCTTTAAACCTTGATTAGAACCTAGAAACTATATTACAACGTATAACCTGTGTTAGAGCATATACCTTTATATAAGAGCCTATATTAGAACCTACAACATATTAGAACCTATAGGAACGTATAAACATATAGGTTATAGGTTCTAATAGGTTTTTGTTCTTATGTAGTTTGATGTGTTCTTACAGCTTATATGTCCTCATGTAAGTTAGCTTTATATGTTATAGGTTTTTATATATAGGTTATACACTGCAAAAAATGAGGTCTTAACAAGCCAGAAAATCTTGAAAAGAAAAAATAGATCTTTTAATTTTTTTTATTTTAAAAATAACTGACTTGACTAGACTTGTATGTGTAAGATAAATGATCTTATTTTAAGAAACATTGGCTACAATTATCTTATTAAGAAAAATTTACTGATAATAAAAACTTCTTAAAATGAAATAAGAAATTTAATGAAGAGAACGGACAGGTGCTCATGCTCCACTACGAGTTCAGAAATTCATGACAATTTTGCTTATTTTAAGAATATTAAAGCTAAAAACATGGAAAAATTGAAAGATTTTTTTTCTTGTTTTAGGAGACCTTTACAAGATAAATTTTCTCACTATATTGGCAGATAATTTTGCTTGATTCTGGAACCCTTTTTCTTATTATCCCTTTCTTTTTCCTATTTTTTGACACAGTGTAGGTTGTAAACGCTGACTTGCTGTGTTGTGCTGTAAGTGATGTTTTTCTTGTGTGTGTGTTGTCTAGAGGCCGGAGGAGAGACCCTCCTTCCTGCAGGTGGTGACGATGATCACGGAGCAGCTTGAGTCTGACGACCAGAACCAGCTGAACATCAAGTCTAACATGGACTAAACTAGAGGAGTGTGTTTGCCCAGAGTCGTAATGATTTTTGTGTGTGTGTGTGTGTGTTAATATCTCAGGTATCTTTGTGAGAATAATGTAAAATATCTTGACTGTGACTAAACTCCACTTTGGTGCAATAGAGCGAGGTGTTCAGGACGTTGTGTTTTTTGAGAGTGCTGGTGTGAGATCCTGACGACACGATGAACAAACACACACATGCGCCTCACGGTGGTCTGATCTCAACTTTATAACTACTTGCTTCATATTCACATCGGATTATATTTTTACACATCATGCGGAGTGTGTGAACATTAGTGAAGGCGAATATTAACTTAAATAAAACAGTAAAATAATGATGAAATAAATGATAATAAAAATCTTTTAATAAACGTAAACTAATAGAATATTTGGAGCAGAGGTAAAGGTGTATCATTTGGTGAAATATATCAAGTAATACAGCAAATAATAACTAATTATTTAAAAATAAACTAAATAATACAAAAGTAATAGATATATTTTAATTTGAAATGTTTTACCAAAGATTATTTGAAACATTATTTTAGTGGAAACAAAAACAGTTTAAATTTAAATAAATCTTTGTAACTAAATTTAAAAAAATATTTACATTTAAATATTAGTGTTTGTGAGGTTAAATATATAATAAATTAACTGAGAGTGTGTGTGTATTATGAGAGAGAGAGAATGCGTTCATGTATTTATGGCATTGTGGGAACCTTTCGTCCCCTAAAATCACTTGTATCTGTTTTTTTGGGCTTTGTGGGGACATTTGAGAGGTCCCCATGAGGAGAAATGACTTTATAGAAAATGTGCTTGTTTTATTTGAGAAACTAAAAGAGGTAAAAGATGTGCTTTTGGTTACTGAGGTTAAGGTTAGGGTTAGGATTAGGTGTAGGTGTAAAATTATATGCATCTAGTCATTATGGGAGTCTATGGAAAGACCTCACAAAGATAGTAATACAAGACTGTGTGTGTGTGTGTGTGTGTGTGTGTAATAAAAATGACAAAAACGTGTTTTCATACAGCTTCACTTTATTTAGCATTCACACCCACACTTAACACTTATGCATCCACTGGAATATGCATCACACCTTACACACACACACACACATTCACACATATGCAACACACACACATTCACACATGCAACGCACACACACACCTGGTCTCGTGTTGCAGCAGAGCGCTGGATGTTGCACGGAACAGCCTTGAAGTTGGTCGTCTGGGTAAGAAGACTAAGATCAGGGTAAGCCTCTCACACACACACACACTCTCTCTCTCTCACGTGCGGAGTGTTGGTGTGTGCAGCGTGGAGACATCTGGAAGTGTTGTAGATTTGGAGAATGCTCTGTATCTGCAGCGTTCATGTGCAGAAGCATTGCGTTGGTGGTGTATTTTGGTGGAAACTGATTAAGTTACGTTGATGCTTCTGATGAGACTTGACGTGGAACTGGAACAGGTTGGTGAAGAGGTGACGTTAACGTGTGCAGCGTCTTTAGTGTGTGTGTGTGGAGGTTAAATGTCAGATGTCCAGCATGGTGAAGTGTAATGTCATCTGACCCCTCCTCATGAATGATGCAGTGTGTTCAGGTGCTGGACCATCAGCTTCAGGGTTAATGTTTCTCAAGCATCGTTTCAAAACTAATTAACCTCATAAATTAATCAGTGGTGTTTAAATCACAGCAACGCGACGGAGCGATAACCGGCCTTTTTACCACTTGCTCTCATTTTTCTTCCTGTTTTTCTCTCTTTCTGTTGTTTTGTCCTTCCTTCCTTCTCTCTTTCATTCTCTCACTCTTCTCTTCCCCTCCCTCTCCCTGTCCTCTGTCCAATATTCTTTCTTTCTTTTCTCCTTTTCATCTTAATTTTTTCTCCCTTTTTCTCATTTTTCCCTCTCGTCTCTTCATCTTTTCATCTCAGATTCAGATTCAGATTTTGTTTGTCACATACACAATCATACATGGTACCACATGCTTTTTGGAATGCCTGACCGTTAAAAACAAACAAACAAAACTATATCAGTATGACAAACAAAAACAGTATATCTGTAATGGATAAAGTGATAAAATCTCTCTTTGTTCTATCATTTTCTCCCTCTTCTCTTTTTCCTTTCTCTTTCTTCTCACTTTCTTTCTTTCCTTTTTATCCTTGTCGTTTTCTCTCTCTCCTCTTTCTTTATTTATTCCTTCATTTTTACAGTCAGTTTTTTGCACTAAATCCACTTTTTTGTACTTGACCTTTTACATCTTTCACTCAAACCAAAGCCCATAATCCACAGCCCATATGTTCATCATTCAATTTCTCTTCAAAGTAGTGTTGAAACCTCGTCTGGTCTGTGGCATTGTGAAGCGACTGCGGTGTGGAGTTGGAGCAGGCTGGTGGCGTGGAGTCCCACAGGGCAGAGTGGATTTTACTATGATTTTACTGTGATATTTGTTTGGAGGATGTGGGGGAGATGGAGAGATTAGGAGTTTATACGGAACGCTCTCATGGCTACACTGCTGCTGATTTGCAATGGAAATGCTACCGTACGTCAGAGAGTGACCGTGACTTCAACGCTCTGTGTGTGTGTGTGTAAGTTGCTTGGGTTTAGATTTTGACCTCAATTTACAGTTGGAGATGGACAATGAAAAGATTTTGTGTTGCTAAAACACACACACACACACATAGGGTATACATTCTTCAGTAAAACCCTCTTTTGCCATTGAGTGTGTGTGTAAATGTGTGTGGGTTGGTTTGTATCTTTGCATGTGTATGTATATATGAGTAACTGTGTGTGTGTATTTGTGTGTAGCTGTATATATGAGTAACTGTGTGTGTGTTTGTGTGTGTAGATGTATATATGAGTAACTGTGTATGTATATTTGTGTGTAGATGTATATATGAGTAACTGTGTGTGTGTGTGTGTGTGTTTGTAGGTGTGTAAATGTGTGTGTGTGTGTTTGTATATTTATGTGTGTGTGTGTGTGTGTGTGTATGTATATTTGTGTGTAGATGTATATATGAGTAACTGTGTGTGTGTTTGTACGTGTGTAAATGTGTGGGTATGTTTGTATATTTTTGTGTGTACGTGTGTGTGTATGTATATTTGTGTGTAGATGTGTAAGTGTGTTTGTGTACATGTGTAAATGTGTGTGGGTTTGTTTGTATTGTTGTATATTTGTGTGTGTATACAGTAGGTGTAACCGTTTGCGTGTGTAGATGTTGTCATGGCAACCTCCGTACCGCAGCTCAAAACTGCGCCATGTTTACGGCGAAGCGGCTGCTAAAGCGCACGGCTTCCAGGGCCTGCCAATCACCCGCGGCGTCCACGACAACCACTGCTGCTCCGTCAACCCCCGCTTCATCGCCGTGGTTACGGAGTGTACTGGAGGCGGGGCCTTCATCGTGCTTCCCATTCGCCAGGTAAAGCCACGTCACACACACACACACTCACACACACCTCCCTTAGAGAGAGCAGGTCCAAATATTCTGGAGCATCCACACATTCTGGATTCGTTACTGCTAGATGCGGGGGTTAGATGCGGTTGCTAAGATACAGGGTCCTATCATAAATGTGTGTGTGTGTGTGTGTGTTGCGCAGCAGGGCCGTGTGGAGCCGCAGTGTCCTCGTGTGTGTGGTCACAGTGGCAGGGTTCTGGATGTGAAGTGGGATCCGTTTAACGACCAGCGCATCGCCTCCTGCTCCGAGGACTGTACAGTCAGTCACGTCATCAACACACACACACACCACACACCACACACACACAGACTCAGTCTCATCGCCAGCTGTGTGTGTGTGTGTAGGTAAAGATTTGGGAGATCCCCAGCTACGGTGTGAAGGAGAACATCAGTGTTCCCAGTAAGGTGCTTCTAGGCCACTCCCACCGGGTGGGGCTTATCGAGTGGCATCCAACCGCACGCGACATACTGCTGAGCTCCGCCTACGACTACTGCGTACACACACACACACACACACACACACACAAACACCAACACACACATTACCACCACCATGTATGTTCCACATGCTGACTGTATGTGTGTGTGTGTGTGTAATGTGTGCTGCAGGTGTGTGTGTGGCGCGTAGACGGCGTGGGGGCGGTGCTAAAGTCGCCGGTGTGTGTGATTGGCTCTCACACCGACCTGGTGCTGTCCATCTCCTTCAGTGAGGACGGCAGCAAACTGGCCACCGCCTGCAGAGACCGCATACTCCGCATCAGCGAGCCTCGAACAGGACGCACCCTGCAGGTCAGCAGCCGAGCACCTGGCAACCCAACACCCTGAAATACATGCTCACTCCTGATGTGTGTGTGTGTGTGTGTGTGCATCAGTGCTCAACTCAGTCCCGCAAGGTGTGTAAGGTCGTGTTCCTCACCAACTTCAACCTGCTGCTCACAACCGGCTACTCGCAGTGGAACCAGAGACAGTTCGTACTGTGGGATCCGGTAAACACACACACACACACACACACACAGGGGTTTCAGCAAGACCGCTCTTTTAGGAAGAATCAGCACCTCACTCACTGGACAACAATGTTACCATGGATGCTGCAGCTTCACCATGACAACACCACCATGACAGTAACGCTGTGACGACAACACCATAATGACACCTCTTTAATAAGACTATGACCACAACCCCATGACGATGACAACATAACAATAACATCATATATATTGACGACGACACCATAACAATAACATCATATATATTGACGACGACACCATGGCAGTGACGCCGTGACGACCACACCATGACTACACCATGACAACATCATCGTGACGACACCATCACGATGACACCTTGAT
>JAVGVS010000914.1:0-61182 GCA_032718565.1 Distichodus sexfasciatus
AAAATTTAATAATATATAAAAAAAACACGCTCTGGAGATCAGAAATTTTATCTCAAACTCTCCAACGACTTCACTGTTGCCTCCCTCTGGGATCTTCTGGTCCACAGTTGGACAGCCACACCTCCTATTCACATAAGGAATTAAAGCTCGTCAAGTTAATGACCATTATAAGGGCAACGTTTCCGCCCTGGCAATTATTTACCCCGCCGGCTTGGACAAATCTATTTGGGTTGCTCTCTTCCTTAAAAGGGACTAATTACGTTTTCAGAAGACGCCGTTCAGAATGTCCCTCAGTCCTGGCTGAAAGGTGGTGGGGGGGTCTCAATCGGATGCGGACGGAAATCTCTAATTTGGGGGTGCAGTAGCAAAAATTCGCAACCAAGGAAGCGTTTAAGCTTCGACGGCGCCTCTAATGCGGCGAGGGTCACAACGAGACCGGTTGTGACATCACGACGTCCCTGTTTGCGCATCAAATTCGCTGCAGAAGCGAGAGCGAGAGAGAGAGAGAGAGAGGCCTGCTTCGGCACCCCTTCCAAAAATAGCCTCCATTTTAATGTCAAGATCGGACGGCGGACGGCGGAGCGCAGGATGGCCTAAGGATGAACATTGCCCGGCGACGCGGATGACCTTTGGTCGCGCGGGGCTACCTTGGCCGGAAAAATGCAAGTGTGCCCATGCGCGTCGGCGTCGGAGAGGGAAAAAAAGAGAGAGAGAGAGCACTAAAGGACGGATCGGGGCCCATCGGGGCCCGGCGGCTCTCCATACACCTGCGGCATTTGTTCTGCTTTTAATTGGGAGGCCATCCAGCTGTCTAGAGCTAAAGCACCACACTGGACTAATGAGTTTCTCACATGATCCACAGGGAGGGAGAGGGAGGAGAGAGAGAAAGAGAGAGAGGAGGGGGCTGTGTTCCAGAGGTAAACACTAAGCATGTTAAATCTGCAGGTTTGACCCCATCATCTCGTTTGATGCTAAGCCAAGCTTCGTCACATTCTGCCAGCCAAAGTCTGCAGGGGAAGAACGTTGAGAAACCGGAGCGAAATTTGAGCTTCATATCCAAAGTGGCTTTTAATCTTATCTCCCAGGCAATAAAAAAATCTGTTTTGCCACCAAACGCAGCGCTAAAGATAAGCATCTCCTCAATGATGCTCTAATAGTCTGTAATGGAACTCACACGGGGTCCAGCATTATTAATATTTGCTGGTTAACTGGAGGGTTTTGTATCCAGCGTTTAGCAGATGCTCTTAACCAGAGCCACTTCTGTTTCCTAATTACAATGACAGTCTCCCTGCAGAAACCAGGAGTTAAGGGTCTTGCTCAAGGACCCAAGTGTTAACGCTAGAGGTAGATAGTGAACACACAGCCTCCTGGTACCAAGGTGAGTATTCTACCACTGACCATAACCACCACCACCACCACCACCAGCAGCCTTGTCGAAGCCACACACACACACACACACACACACACACATATGCACAAACAAGGAGTCTCTAGACTCACTGAAAGACTTTAATATTTAGTATGTGTGGGCAACCAGAAGAACATCTCGTACAGATCAGATGAGGCAAGGCAAGGTTATTTATATAGCACATTATCATACACAGAGGTTTCTCAATGCGTTTTACAGCAATAAAATGAAAATAGCTCATAAAAAGAAAATAAACAAGCAGACATCAACTCTAACCATCTCGTTTTTTCGTTACCATTTGCCAAACAACAACAACAGGATCTTGGATCCTACCACTAAACCACTACCAAGCCCAAACCACAACAGTTACATATACAGCATTTAGCACACACTCTTATCCAGCGTGACATCCGTTTTCCTCATTTCAGGGTTAAGGCTCTTGCTCAGGAACCCAATGACGGCACTGCTGGAGGCAGGACACTACGACCTAGGTCTTGGTCTAGAGGTGAGTATCCTTGACCATTCTAGACTAGACCACCACCCACATTGTGGAATCATAATCACTGATGTCAATACTCCTTATTCTTATATATATTCTCCTTGACATCATATATATAGCAAAAAGAAATTGAATATTATAATGTATAGTTATTATTATTATTATTATTATTATTATTAAATAGGAATTATTAAGGCTTTCAATAGAGACTTAATGGAAGAAAAGGTCAAATTAACACTTGTACAACATTTATTCTTTCCCAGACCTCACCCATGCGTCTATAATATTGTTGAGGTCAGAGACGTTTTCCATAAAGGGCCACGGGGTCTTGTGACGTCATAGCGCGCTCCAGCTCTTCAGCTTTGACGTCATTAAAAACGTCTTTAAACCCGAGTTGTGACGTTATAAACTGGGAAAATGACGCCTGAACTGTACAGACTGCAGATATTTCAGTAATCGCTGTCAAGAATAATATCAACAAACCTTTTATGGAGAGTTAAATAAATTATGTATACCTTAAAATCCTGCTGGTATTATTAAAAGTAAATCAGTTACTAGGTTGTATTTATTGGTCAATAAACAGTGGGTTCTAGAGACGGGGGGGGAAAAAAAACGGCAAAGAAGCGCCGGGAAGATGAACTGTTTCATAAACCCAGAAATAATTATGAAGCTGAAATCGCTCCGTCATAAATCTTTAATATCCCCGCCATACATATTTCCTTATAATTACACAGCCATGGCGCTTTAAGGCCACCAGGGGGTGCCGCCAAGCCAAATAACTTTTTTTTTCTGTTGCCCTCTCAGGACGATCCTAAAATGAGATGAGATGAGACACTCGGGGATTCGGGAAGGTGCATCGGCAGAACAAAAAGGAAAAATATCACCCAGGGCATGACGGCATCAACAAACCCCTTTAACGCGAGAGGATGGAAAATGTTATGACGTGAGCGTTTCCCGTCGTTCTCCTTGAGGAAGGGAAGAATCACCTTGAACTAGCAAAGCATCCCTCCTTCATTCTCTCCATCCCTGCATCCCGGGTCGCTGTGGTAACCACAGCCTGCATCGCAAATGCGCGACTCCCAAAGAAGAGAAAACCTCTATGACAGACAGGCTGTGTGTGTGTGTGTGTGAGTGTGTGTGTGTGTGTGTGCGCGTGCATGCGCGAGTGTGTGTGTGAGAGAGCGCGTGCGCGCGCGCGAGTGCGCCACTGTGCATGTGTTTGGAATTCAGATGGAGCCTCCAACACGCCGTGGCAAAAAAAAAAAAAAAAAAACGCAACGCGGGGCGCCCACGGCAAGTGCATGCCAATGAACTTCTTCCAATTTTGCAAAATCATCATGTAAGCAGCCTGTGCACGTTAATTAAGCGCCAGGACACACCTCACCTTTGCGTGCACAGACTTTAGAGCGCACTTTATGACGTCCCACGAAGCATTTTTAATCACACACTTTGTAATTGCAGATAATGTAAACGCGGAACGACAGCACCATCCACAATAAATAAATAAATGAATAAATAAATAAATAAAGGTTCGGTTCTACGTACCATGTTGACTTCGGACACCATGTCGATGCTGGCAATGTCTATGTTCATCCCCACGGCCACCGGAGCCCCTAAAACAGCAGATACACGGCATCATACCCAAACTCGCACAGACTCATACAAACGTACAGGTTTGGATTAATTAACGTTAGTCCGCGCAAGCCGTGGTCAATTATCCCATTAGAATTTGGCGGACACCAACACCCCACATTCACGTGGCGTTGCGCATGAAATCGTCGGTTTGTTACAACCATCAAGAGGTGAAAACACGCACTGACTCGGGCAAAAACATGCGCCCGATTCACATCACAGGCATCTGCTAAGAGACGCCTTATCCTCTTAATTAGAACGCGCTAATTATCGGTCCAATTAGACCCGAAATTTAAAAAAAATAATAATAAAACCAGACGTTTCGCAATCGATTTCTCTAGTTGAATGCGAAATAAATGGTGGTGTAAGTTGGGCATCTCCACTCTTGACGGGGTGAAACGCTTATGCAAAAAGATGTAGGAATATAAAGCAGTTTGGGGGCGAAAACAGCAAAGAGCGTTCAACAAATGGGAATAAATCGATTCCCCCAAAAATCGCATTCGGTGCGACAAGGTTGAATTAACAAGGCTTCCACAAGTCACTGGTCACGCAGAGCGCGTCATAGATGGATGCAAGAGGGAAAAAAAATAATTAATTAGAGAGAAAATAAAATCCCAGCTTCCAAAAAAAAAAAAATCAGTCTCACCTCCAAAATCCGGCCTCAGACGAATGTCGTATCCTTTCATCAGTCTATCCACCGTCTCCTTCACCACAGGCATATTGCTGGGGTCTCTGTCTCTGTTGCTGCGATAAAGAGACGCAACTGTTTTAAATTCTTCATACGGAGCGCAAACGCAGAGCAGAAAATTTCCCCCTCCCGGATAACATCCCGACTCGCGGAGACAGCAAACGCTGCGTCTTACCTTTGCGCGCACACGGCCGTCATGATCAAGGGACATAGTAAGAAGACGGACTGTGTTTTTCTCATCCTCTTCATTGCAACAGTTTTGATGGGGCTTTTTGGGAGCTGCCGGAGACAGCGCACGTCCAACTTACTCCAGCCAGCGCAGTGGAGGCAATGAGGCGCGCATGCGCACACGGCGCCTGAAGATCAAAGAGCAGCGAGTGATGATGGTGGCTGAGCAGTTTCCATTGCGGAGGAAAAATTAAAGGGACAACTAAAAAATGAAGGCGATGGAGGTTAAAAAAAGAGATCACGCACAAACCTATAAACCGCAAGACCATTACAGCCTGCACGGATCAAACACAGATTCGTAACAGCGTCCTCTTTCCTAAGTCTAGAAAATAACTTTTATGAGCTGAGAGAGTTTGCTGAGCCAATAACGCGTCTATAGAGTGCTTCTGACGTCAGATTGTATGCGGTTTATTTGCATTTTCATTTTTTTCTGTTTCCGGTTCCCAGGGCAAAATTAGCTCTGAACAATATGCGTGGGATTTTAGGAAAGCAGAAAGCTTAGTGTACCATGATAACGATGATATAGGAAAAAGTTTTCTATTTTGTTGTCTGAGTAATTATTTGTGATTTTTGCAGATTCATTCACGCATAACCATATAACTGGCAAGGCCATTAGAAGCTAAACCGCACACACTTGGATCCGTAACACCATCCTCCTTCCTAAATTTGGGAAATAAGTTTGGTGAGCCAATAGCTTTACTATAAAGTGTGTCTGACTCAGTTTGTATGCGGTTTATTTACATTTTAATTTTTTCTGTTCCCAGTGCAAAATTAGCTCTGGAAAGTAAGTGTGAAATTTCTGAAAATGAGAAAGTTTTAAGCGCCTGGATAACAACGACTTAAGAAAACTTTGCAGTTTTGGTGTCATTTTTTGCAGATTTAATCACACGCTAAAAACACACACTCAGATCTGTAACACCATCCTCCTTCCTAAATTTGGGAAATAAGTTTGGTGAGCCAATAATTTTACTATAAAGTCTGTCTGATGTCAGATTGTATGCATTTTTTTTAATTTTTTATGCTACCAGTTCCCCTGGCAAAATTAGCTCTGGACAGTAAGTGTGGGATAAAAAAAAAGGTAACTTTAAAGTGCCTGGATAACAATTATTTAAGAAAACATTTCCATTTTGTTGTGTGATTTTTGCAGTTTCAGTCGCGTGGAATTCCTAACATTTTAGAGAATCAAAAACTAAGGTGTCTGAATAACAACGATTTAGAAAATTGGTAATTTTTGCAGATCATCTATGAATCTTGACCTTTTGAGAACCTAAGAAGTGTATTTGGCCAACATTATGCTAATGAATAATTATTTACAAAATGATTTCGGACACTACCTGTAGTCATCAGTTGCATATCTTTATTTGCTGGTTGTTACCATATCGCACTCCTCGCACAGGAAAGAAAACTTACACTGCAGCATAAAATTTTCTTTGTGCCATTAAATATTCCAGGGAATTCATTAACATGCTTTAAGAAGCTGCAACTCTCATAAAATACATAGAGCGTTTTTTGGAACTTGCTAGGGCACTTTGGTAGTGAACTGATTATTGCAGTAACAAAAATACTGTCCTGACTGAAGAAAATCCACCAACCAGACATCAGCCAAGATCAGCCATGTTGTGTATATAAGAAAACAGGTGCTAATTAACATTTAAAAAAATTAAACATTATTTTGCCATTTGTCTTTATGGGATTGTGTGCATTATTTACAAATTTTGTAAATACAACATTTTCATCCATTGTTTTATTTCCTTTGTAAAATAGGTCTCACTCGTGTTTTTAGTACATATTTAATTAATCCCCAAGACAAATCAGTCCCTGCGTCCATAGAAAGTGGATCAGTCTTCTGTCTGAAAAGACGTCAATGTGAAAAGGTTGGGTCCACCATGGACAGCTCCAGTATCATCTCAGACATCACAAACCGAAGCAATTCATGTGGATAAAACAGCCGATGCAGGAATAAAAAGACCTCTTTTCTGTCCCTGTTTGGCTCTCTCCTTCTCCCCCCTCTCTTTATCGGCCTCGTTCTCTTTTCCAGATGGAGAATTCTTTGAAGCTGTCGGGGTATTTAAGCTTCCCACCGTTGCTCTCAGTGCAGCGTAGTGAGGGCCGCGGCCTTATAGAGGGCAGGCATCTGAGAGCGTTGGTTCATCGTTGCATCACTGAAGATTATATCATCAACCACACACACACACACACACACACACAGACACACATATATATATACAAGTAGAATAGATCTGGGTAGCGCTCGGTTTAGCTACAGCTGCCGGCGCTGTGGGATACGGGCCTAAACACAGAGCCAAATGGACAGCATAAGGGATGCGTATGGGTGACAGAGTAAGAGAGCAGGAGCTGGAACACATGCTTGTCAAACAGTGTCAGACAGGCCTATGCACCATCAGAGCTCAGGAACAAGAGAGATGGAGCGAGAGTAAGAGTGAAAGTGAGAGAGAGGGGGTGAGAGAGAGAGAGAGAGAGAGAGAGACTTAGGCAACCTCCTTCCGCAGCAAAGCCAAACCATGTGCCGGTGCAACTCAGTCGATCTCCCTGCAGAGATAAAACAGAAAAGCAAACAGACGGGAGATGAGTAAAGATTACACCTCTCTGAGCAAGCGAGGCCCGCCATCCGCCCGCCTCCCATCCGCCCGCCCGCACCGTGACGTCAGCCATTAATGTTTGATGAAAATCATTTGTTCCGAGTGTGAAATCGCGGTCGGCAGCGTGCTGAGAGAGGGTCGGTTTGTGCGACGCCTTCCTAAACCATTCACCAGTCTTGCCATTGTGTCCGTTCATTCGAGCAGCAAGGAGCCCCAAACAAAACTGCTGTTTTTTTTTTTTTTTGCCAGCTCTCGCCAACGAGCAATACGGACGGCAGGAGTCAGCTTAGATAAGGGCCAAGAGCTGGTGAGGGTATCGCTGATGCTGTCTTGTACTCAGCTACCTATTTAGAGGACAGACTTGCCATTTTTCAGCCACATCTTTTGTAAACCTTGCTCCTGCTGTACACTTCTGGCAATGGTGGAAAGCAAGACTACTCGGGATCGGACGACACCCAAGTAGCAGCATCAGTATCGGAACTGAAAAAGTTGGATCGGTGCATCCCTAGTGCAGAGGCGATTTCAATTTTCAGCAGTTCAATCTTTGGTCTTTCGTCTACTGAATCGACAACACAGTCCAGCCTTTGCTCCCAGTGTGCATCAGTGAATCTTGACTATCACCGTATTGATGGTTCACCAGTTTTACTTCCCTGGACCACTTTCAGTAACTCCTGAACACTGCAGATTGGGAATGTTACACAAGAGCTGCTGCAGTTTAGGAGATGCTCTAAACCCAGTCATCTAACCATTATAATGGTGATGGTGGTCTAGCGGTTAGGATACTCGCCTCTGGACCAGGGATGCACTGCTCCAACTTTTTCAGTTCCGATACCGATGCTGAAACTTCGGCGCTGGGCGTCGGCCAATCCTGAGTACTGATCTTATACCAGTTGTTAATCTTTACAGCCCTAAGAGAATTTGGGGTGTTTTTCTTTACCTTTGTTTGTAGGTTTATTCGAGTGTGTGTGTAGAAGCCATACATGCAGTATGTTGATGTATTCAGGACGTCCTGAACTACTTAGATTTGTCATAGATTGATGTGTAAATGCTGACACCAGTCAATTTCTGATGAAAACTGACTTGCGTTTGTAGATTTTTTTATATAGTAGAAAAGTGCTGAAACTGTAGATCTTACTACTAGTAATAGTAAGAACAGTGTCTTGTTTATTGGCTTGCAAAGTTTTTTTATGCAGAGACATTCTGTGGCTTAGTACTATGAAGAAAAATAAGGTTAGTTCAGGTGGAAACACTTCTTTATCCATTTGGAATCCATCTGGATCTAGAATAAAATGATTTGCAAAATTATATGATTTTTTCTATATATTTTCTTAAAAATTCAAATTAATTGAAAATGAAGAAATATTGAAATTGTGGTAACTTTTGAGTCAATTTGAACTCTATGTTAGTTGCTAATGTACACTATGTTAGTTGCTAATGTACACTATGTTAGTTGCCGATGAACACTATGTTAGTTGCCGATGAACACTATGTTAGTTGCTAATGTACACTATGTTAGTTGCTAATGTACACTATGTTAGTTGCCGATGAACACTATGTTAGTTGCTAATGTACACTATGTTAGTTGCTAATGTACACTATGTTAGTTGCTGACATACACTATGTTAGTTGCCGATGAACACTATGTTAGTTGCTAATGTACACTATGTTAGTTGCTAATGTACACTATGTTAGTTCCTAATGTACACTATGTTAGTTGCCGATATACACTATGTTAGTTGCTGACATACACTATGTTAGTTGCCGATGTACACTATGTTAGTTAGCACAGCATACACTATGTTAGTTGCCCGATGTACTATGTTAGTTGCTAATGTATTGCTATACTCTGTTAGTTCTAATGTACACTATGTTAGTTGCCGATATACACTATGTTAGTTGCTGACATACACTATGTTAGTTGCCGATGTACACTATGTTAGTTGCTAATATACCCTATATATTTAGTTGCTAATGTACACTATGTTAGTTGCCGATATACACTATGTTAGTTGCTGACATACACTATGTTAGTTGCCGATGTACACTATGTTAGTTGCTAATGTACACTATGTTAGTTGCTAATGTAAACTATGTTAGTTGCTAATGTACACTATGTTAGTTGCTAATGTACACTATGTTAGTAGCTAATGTAAACTATGTTAGTTGCTAATATACACTATGTTAGTTGACGATGTACATTATGTTAGTTGCTAACGTACACTATGTTAGTTGCCGATGTACAGTATGTTAGTTGCTAATGTACACTGTTAGTTGCTAACGTACACTATGTTAGTTGCCAATGTACACTATGTTAATTGCTAATGTACACTATGTTAGTTGCTAATGTACACTATGTTAGTTGCTAATGTACACTATGTTAGTTGCTTTTGGGAAACGCACCACTGGATAAGAGCATCTGCTAAATGCTGTAAATATAAATAAAACATTTGGACCATGTCATATGCTTAACGTATCCCACTCACTGCCAGGTGTCACTGTAACCAGGTAATCAATGTTAATCACTTCACCTGTCAGTGTCAGTGTTTCGGCTGATCTGTCCAAGCCCAACTACAAATTGCTGTTGTTATCAGGACGGCAATGTAGGCCTTTCAGAAACAATATAACACTAAAATTGTTGAAAACTAAAAACTTTAATTAAAACGGGTATGTTTTAATGCTGGTGCTTTGACTCTAATTCTTGGCAATAAACAAATTTAAAGTTAGAGGTGAAAAGGTGAGCATAACTTGGGGATGCCAATTAAATTTTTGCTAAGACTCGTTTAATAACTACTGGTCCTTGGTGACAGATTTAGAGCTTTAACTTCAGTCACTATTAACAGCGAAGACATGAGTCAGTGCCCTCAATGCCCCTGGTTTCCTTCCGTCCCAGAGCTGTTTTTATGCTCAGAAATAATTGATGAATTTACAGCAGAGTCAAGAGTACCCCAGGAGAAGAACATGCTTCTGCGGTTTTAGGGAAACCTGAGTAGATCGATGCAGTATGCAGTAGAACGCACAACACAGAATCCCAAACCATCTCACCATCACTTCTCAAAGGTCCGCTTTAAAACATTGACATTTTCCCTGGACTTGAATAATATTCATTTAATTACTATACTTTTTCATCTGCAAACCTAAGGCGTTTAAAACTGTAAAAGGACTTAATTTATCAGTAAGTTACTAAAGAGATGAAGATGATAAAAGGGGGTCATTAGACTTCCATAGGCCACTAGATGTGAGCTTCATACCATGCAGCCAAAACAATTTTCATAATTAATCTCTTACAAGAGACAAGTAATTAAAATTGCATAACCTTTCCAGAACTTTTCACCATTTTACTAGAAACTATGACATTTTTAGGCCTGGAAAAGGGACTTTAAAAATGAATCAGTTTTAGAAGTTTGTCCAAACCATGAGGAACTTAGTTGCATGACTGACTGGAAGTCATTCATTTCTTATGGAGAGTCACAAGGCACGTGTTAAAAGCTGAGACCATTTGTGCATGAACGATCTTTAAATCCATTAAAATGTTTCAACAAGTTAAACAATTTTCCATACAAGACTTTACAAGAGTGGAAATTTCTGTGACTGTTCATCCACAAATGAACTAAAGATGCTGCAGATACAAAGAGACCTTTAAAATAGCAATCCATGCACTGCGGGTGCTGAAAACCTATGGTAATATTTAGGATATTTCTTCTTATAATTTAATGTATTCTCCTACAAAACCAGAGATGGGAAGAAAACACGTACAAATACTTTATTACTGTATTTAAGTAGAATTTTGGGGCATCTGTACTTTACTTGACTATTTTTGTGGCAGCTTTTAACTTTTACTACGTAGCTTTTTAGCATGAATATCTGCACTTTCTACTCCTTCCATGTTCAAATCAGGCTCGTTACTCTTGTTTGGTTTCATTTAAATGAGGTTTATTAGGCCATTTTGCCGTGCATTTTACCTGTTCCGTATCAATAACGCGCACCATCCAGACAACTTGACTGATTGGTTGAGGCTTAAAAACGTAGTAAACACACACAGAAAAGACAATCCTATTTGTGTATTGATCTTTGCACATGACGCACAACATGATAGACACGGTAAAGCGCGCAAGAGAGAAAGAGACACTAAAAGCAGGCGGCAACTCGGTGGGAAATGATGTGGTGATTGCGGTGCAGAAAGAAGCTCAGCTCCACCAAATTCACTTCAGTTGAGTTGAGTTTATTTCTCCAGCGCTCTTTACAGCTCTATAATATTTGTTGTATGATGTGTTTATGATAGAGGAGTCATCATGTATAATGATGGTAATGAACAATGCAGCTTTATGTATCATGTGGCTTTATTTTTCTCTGCTTGCGCTCTACATAACGCTTGGACATGGAGTCCCATCAGCTTTGCCCTAAAATGCTGGTTTTGTCCTTCACAAGGCTACTTTATACTTTTACACTTTAAGTATGTTTTAGAGCCTGTACTTTTCACTTCAACTTGAGTAAAGAAGTCGAGTCAATACTTTAACATTTACTAAAGTCTTTTCAAACACATGGATCTACACTTCTCCCTGAGTGAAGAATGTGTGTATTTTGACACCTCTGTACATCATGGAGCTAAAAACATTAATTCTAAAAACTTGGAAAGTGCAACTGGCCAGTTGAGAAACAAATGCCACAAAGACTTATCTATAATAAAACTGATTGCAATGAAGGAACTTCCAACAAGCCCCAAGCTGGAAGCTTTTCATCTCATATAGGTCCTGGTGACTTGACTACTGGTAGAAATGTGCAGTCTCCTCATTGTCAGACACACACTAATCTGTGACTTTATACACCCCCACGCACCTACCTGTTCTTCCCTACCGTCTCTTTGCTGAGGTAGATGTACCAGTAGATGAGGTTGAAGAGGCCGAAGGCTAAAGGGAAGAGCACTCGAGCGTACTGGTCTATGGGGCTGGTGCCGGCCAGTATGGCGTTGGGCGGAATGGCTGACCCCTGCTGGAGGAAGATGGGCAGACGAGTTTTGGGAGGTTCGGATATGGAGCTCATCCTCTTCCTCACCCGACCACCGATGCTGGTGTCCGATAACGTCTGCAGCGGGGATAAAAATATTGGGACATGTTTGTGACAAAATCCTACATTAGATGGTGTGCAGATTTCACTTATGAAGCATGATGGGAAGCAACGAGAGGGACTTTCAGGATTAGTCTCCTAAAGGTCGTCACAAGATGTTATTCATAGTTAGCTATGGATGAGGCTTAATTCTTTCAAGCATTAATTATGATATATATAATTGTGGTCTGGAGGATACATCCCTCTTTACATGAATTGAAAACCACTTTCATTATTGTACAAATTATTTTGAGTCTATTTAAACTAAATAAATGTTATTTTTATTTAGTGTAATTTCATCCAGTGGGTTTAAGATAATTCAGTTATGATTAGTTGGGGACAAGACCACCTAAACTGAGACCGAGACAAGACCAAGACTCGGGGCGCCGCGAGAGCGAGACCGGACCAATGCACGTTTTACACCACATGACAAATAGGTGGAAGATGTAAAGCCTAAGCAACATTAAAGATGTTTCTTCAATATTTCTCTCTTACATATCTATAATGAGGAAATCACTTCACTGGAAGCAGTTATCAACACTGATCACATCATATGTTAAACTCAACAAACCACAGTGAACACTCCTCAAGACCAAACTCACTGCTTTATTGACCTGCAGAGTTGTTATTTTGCAGAGACATTCTATGGCTTAGTGCTGTGAAGAAAAATAAGGTTAGTGTCAGACAGAAACACTTCTTTATCCATTTGGTATCTATCTGGATACAGAATAAAATTATTTCATAACAAATAATACATTTTTATATATTTATTTTCCCCCTATTGATTACTTTCTAACATTATAAAATGGAAAAATATTTTCTGATCAATTGAAAATGAAGAAATGCTAAAGGTAATTTTGAGCTGATTTGGACTCATTCTGGCCTATAAAATGAGCTGCTTTTGGCCTTTCTTGAAGAGAACTACACTTTTGCGCAGGATGACGTTCCATGTGAGAGTAGCGAGTCCAGGACAAGACTGAGTACAAATATCGAGACCGAGACTTTTTAAAAACTGGTCTCGAGATCGGTCTCACACAATCCTTTCAGGATTTCACGATGATGTGGTTTCAACTATTAACACAAATTCACCCAAACCCTGCAAATCTTCCTGACCTTGCTATTTTGACCAGTTGCCACAACTTTTCCACAATTTTCTTTCCATTTATTGTCGTTTCCGCAAAATGTTGTGCCTTCCTAAGCAAACTCACTTCCTTGTTATGTTTAGAAGACACAGGAAATGTGTGATAAAAAGGCCTCATGCTTAACTTTGAAAATTCTTAAATGGTTAACAAAAATATAATTGATTAATTAATTAAAATGAATTGTTAAAGAATAATTATAAAGGGGGAAAATCACAACTTTTTCCGGCACTTCCTCTCGCAACTTGTGACTAAAAACACTGCAACTTTCATCTTTTTTTTTTTTGAAAAGCTGCCGCAAAATCAGGCGTTTTTTGGCCGTAACAACCTCAAAAAAGACCCGTGAAATCCTGGAGGGACTGTATAATTTAGAATTGATAATAGGGTGTCTCCTGTTCTTGAAAACATAAACTGTGTGAGATGACAAAGTGAATTGATTCTGAACATAGTCATTTAATTATTATCATGCATAAATTAAAGCACTGCCACAATAACCTAAATCAGTGCAGACAAACGAGTTTTTTCTTTCATTAACGCATAAAGAGTAAACGTTGCATTATTGAATAAAATAATTTACTGTGCACTGTAAGGTGTATAATGTAGAAGAGACACTGTATTAGACTCCAGAAACATACTGCATACAAAAACCTGCTTACATGCAGCATTGCAGGTGATGATTACAGTCCAAAAAGTGCTGAAACAACCCCAAGGCCAAACCAAGATCATCATTGAGTTTATTAACACACACACACACACACACACACTTTTTCTCTGCTGTACTTTCTAGTTGGCGTTGCTTTGAATCCCTGCCAGCTGCAGTAGACCAGCTCTAAACTTCAAAAGGCTTCCAGCGTCTCAGCACTACACCGTATATACATTTACCGGCCACTTTATTAGGAACGACTGCATTAACGCTGCGCTACGTTGGTGCAGAGATTATAATCCTTCTGTTGCCAAGCACGCTGGACCTACTGAGGAGAAACTTAAGCAGTTTTCACAAAGGTCATGACATTTACCAATTCTTCTTAAGTAAGAACAGAATCTACAAGGTTGAGGTTGTGTTTTAACCCTCTACTAACCTTTCACCAAAGGACAGACACATTTGTGACCCTCCACGGCAAAACCAGTCGCTTGTCACAACAGAGGTTTCCGAGAAAAACGAGCGTTTATGTTGCGTGGGGTAAAATGTTGCATTTTTTGTTTTTAGTGTTTTGAAACAGTGGAAGGTCTATACTGTACTGTTGTGAAAAACTTACCCTTTCCATCCTAAAAACGTGACTTTCTTGAGGTGAGGAATTCAATTCCAGCAGAATGTTAAAAGTTTCTGTTTTGACCGCTCTACTTCAATATTTACGCTAAATCCACTGGTTGACTAGCGTGAAGATATTTCTCCGGAATCCATCTTGGTCTCCCGAGTTCAGTTAACCTAACGCAGGTAGGCTATCCGTGTGGCTGTGAATGCAGCGTAGGCTACCGTAAATGCAAACGTAGCCGCGACCGCACCAAGCGTCTGTGAGTGCTACGGCGATAGTCAACTTCAAAGGCAGATTTCTCCGTTTCTCACTTGGCGTGACAGGAGAAACCCGACTCCTTTGAATGTTGATATCTCAGTCATATGTCGTCCCATTCATTCCATATAGGTATCGTTTTGAAGCTTGATTTATGTCCTTTCATGAAAACATCATAACTCAATTTTGAAAATTTGCGACAAGCGACTGGTTTTGCCTTGGAGGGTCACATTTGTGATATTTACAGGGCTGTGGCCACACTCAACCTCATACTGGCGTGAATTAAAACACCTCAACACACACCTATAATAACACAAACACATAATTAGGGCAGTGTCAGTGGTAGTAGTGATGGTCAAGGGCCGAGGATGAACCTATAACCTTGTGACCCTTAGGGTCATTGCAAGAAGGGGATGATAAAAGTTAGGACAGTTTTAGGGGCCCAGCACTATAAGGGATCTTTGCTGATTTATTTCACTTTTATGTTGATTAATTATCACATATATGCCTTGATATTCTAGCGGCATCCCTGGCTGTGGCAAGGCCAACATGACCTGCAAAGTGGCAATTTTTCAAATACAAACTAAATTAATTGTAATCTATTTAATTACATCAAACTGCCTTAGTCATTTTTAAATCAGACCCTCCAGGATTTTGCAAAGTTGCCATCGCAACTGTTAACACAAATTCAGCCAATCCCCACGAATTCCTTACTACCATGCAATTTTGACTAACTTTCGACTAATTGACTAATTTTTGACCCATCATTGTAGTTTCCCACAAAACATTGAGCCATACGTCAGCGAAATCACTTCCTTGTTACGTTTAGAAGATGCAGGAAACATGTATATAAAAATAAATAATAAATAAATCAATATTAAAATTAAAGAATCATTATGACAGGGGGAAAAAATCGCAATCTTTTCCACAACTTTGACTTGGTCCCGCAATTTTATTACAACAAAACGTCTAAAAACAAAGCTGCAGCAAAATCAGTCACTTTAGGCTGCAACAATCTCAAAAAAAGGCCCGCGACATCCTGGAGGGACTGTAAAACTTGTCAGACACATTAATTATACACATTGTCCAAGTATAAGAACGTTTTCAAACGGGAAATCTATGTTTACAGCATTTAGCCGACCCTCTTATTCAGAGCAACTTTTATCTCCTAATTTAAGAGACATTCTCCCTCAGAGCACTTTCTCATATTTTATCTTTTTTATCTCGTATTCCTTGTTCTACACTCCAGTGCATGTTGTCCTTGTATAACTATGCATGGGACAAATAAGGAATCTTGAATCTTAGGGACAGCAGCACGGTGGGCCAGTGGTTAGCGCTGCCGCCTCACAGCGAGAAGGTCCTGGGTTTCGAGCCGTCTGCCCAGAGTTGTTCCCTGCCCCGCGCTAATAAGTTCCCGAGAAAGGCAACCCCATTTGGGATTAAGTGGTTCAACCTGTTGGTCCAGAGGCGAGTGTCCTAACCACTAGACCACCAACCCACAAATCTACACAGGATTTATAGTCCTATCCAAAGATGGGAAACTGCCCTGATGTTAATAGAGCTTAGCTAAGGAAGTGGGCAGCACATGACGAATGCTCTTAAAGGTAGATTTTCTTCATTAGACACCAGTCAATACACTGTAAGAACAAGGTAGATTTTTGTAAAAATGTTTGCCGAGGTGTAGAGGCATTGCTTCCGAAATTTCTCTGCTGTACAGAAGTCTAAATTCTCTGTGTCTGATGACAAACTGCACAACACACACACTGGACGTCAGTAGACGGAACACAGTCTCTCTTTGGATTGCAATTTGTTACAACAGTCAATAAAACTGGTTAAAATTGTATCTTTGATGACTTTCAAAGCTCTGCTTAAGGACATTTTTATGAGCTTTAGTTCCGTTTAATGATCTATTATGTGATTAATGTTTTTAATGTGTGTGTTTTCGGATGCCTCCCAGGCTGTCATTGTAAATAAGAAACTTGAGCTGTAAAATAAAGGTTATAAATAAATGAACACACGCCTCTCCTCTTCCTCCTCCTCCTCATCCTTCTCATCAGAGGCCCGGAAGAGGATTGCAGCAGGAGTGTCTCCCTCGTACACAGGTAAGAGGGATTACAGGAGAGTGCTGGAGCGCAGCTCTGATTCTGAGGCTATTTTTAAGAAATCCGGGCGTGAGCCGACCACATGGGAACGCTCTCCGGAGACGCGGCACGCCAGCGCCATTAGCATAGCCTAGCTCAGCACAAAAGATGTGCATGTCCTCAGCCAGTTAGCAGTGCGCAGTGCAGGGGACGGTGTCTTAAGGACAGTAACGGCAAAGATGACGCACCCAGTACCCAGCACGTTAGATCAAATTTACTACGTCAGTTGTGTTCAGAGGAGACCTGAAGATTTGGTCAAGCTATGAGCTGCAGCTCACAAACAAATACATGTATTCCTGACCTAGATAGAAATCAGCAAATTAATAATCAAACGCCAATGTGTGTTTCATTGAAACAGCACAGATTAATTTTGAATCTTGAAAGAAAATTGAAAGATGAAACTGAATATAAATTAAAGTCTCTTTTCATTATGATTCGAGTAGCAGCGTCCTAAAATTGACTTAAATTTACAGTTACCTGACCCCCAAAAATGGCATTGTAAATTTGGTACAGCAGTATTGGATTTAGGCCCTTCATCTAGAGCAGAGGTCACAAACGGGTGGACCGTGGTCCGGGTCCAGACCCAGAAGTTGTCCCATACGGACCCGGACCTATAGCCAAAAGGTTATCATTTAAAATCTGACAGAGCGCTTCTATTTTAGCCGGTGCAGCAAGCAAGTTAAGCTATCCCACGTGACACCACTCAGCCAATCAAGTATGTGCATTCCAGGTGGAAAACACTGCAACTCTACAGCGCAGACAGATGACTGTTAGAGGCGAGGCAAAAATTTGTGAAAAGATTGGATATCTGCCAAAACGAAATACAAATACAAATCATTTTTTAAAAGTAAAACAGAAAATAATGCTTTAAAAAATAAATTATTTATTCTTAAAGTAACATCCAAAAATGATTCCTTTAAACACTGTGTGAATGTTGAACAGTAAACCAGCTTTACCACAGTAACACTTCCCATGCAGAACCAACTGAGCGTGCGCACATTTACAGATCGGCTCCATAGATCTGCCCAGTGCCACTGATACCACGTATCGAACCTCTAATTCAATCTACACTATACAGATATCTAAATCAATATTAACAGCATTATGTGGGTGCCCAGATTAAGATTACGAATGAATGCTCATGCTCAGCTCTCTGCACTGACACTCTGCACTGTCACTTTAATTGCATATTACTAATTCTGTAAATTACTGAAGCATTCTCTGTGTTGCCATCCGCAACCTTTACCCACTGTGACTCTTCAAATAGTTACCACACTGTCACACTTAACTTACTTTCACTACCACTTACTACCTCATGATGTATTATATGTTGTCACTGTGGTTATTATTTATTTTATTGTAATATTGCACTGCCTAATGTTCAAATGTCCTTAATATAGACTATATTGTAATGCTGGCAGTGTCTATTATTGATATTACTAAAAAAATCATTATACACTGTATTTTTCACATATGCGACCCGATTTATTTAGATACGGGCCGATCATGTTGAAAAACATCAAAAATATCGATTTTTCTTTTATGGTCTTATATGAAAGAAAAGGTCTTCAAAAATAATCTGGTCTCCAAAAAAGAAAAATCGATATTTGTGATGTTTTTCAACATGATCGGCCCGTATCTAAATAAATAGAACGCCGACTTCCGACTCATTACGGCAGATCGGGTCACATATGATTAATGTAGTTCTACCTTATATTATTTCACCCTTTTGTGCTGCTTTTTGTACTTGGACCCCGCTCGTATAGCTTGCGGCTATATTTATCATAACCGCAAGTCACAGAAAGCAGGAATATTGTGCATCTCGGCATAGGCCCAAAAGTGCAGTGATCGGCCTATAATTGGTGCTATAGCACCAATTATAAAGGAAAACATGTTTTGACCACTAGGGTCGCTAAAATGCTACATAAATTGATGCAGCCTAAATCGTAAGTTGCACAAAGCTGAAACTTGGTCAGTAAGTAGGGATGGTGTGCCGCTTGGAATTTAATGAAAATTAAATTTCACATAATATGCAAAACAGACTTTTGCCAACTCCTTGAAGGCGGATTGACTGATTAGAGCAAATGAGGCGTCAAATGAATCTGCGGAATTGTCATGATGTCATAACTGAGCTTTTTTGTGTGGGTTTTTTTTGCTAATTCGGACTTCTTGTGGCTATACTTAGATTTTTAGTGTTGTATATATTCAAGCATCTTAGACAGCTGTGGTGAGTGTAGATCTGCCCTGGAAAGCAAGAGGATCCCTGACCTTTTAAAGGGCATTTCCAGGAAGCGGGTGCAGAACTCACCGATTCTTCCTCGTCGTCACTGCCCTCAGCTATGGACTCCAGGACAGAGCCTCGGGACAGCCTGCGTCTCACCCGATTGGCCTCCAGCGTGGCAAAGTAGTTGACAGCAGCGAACTCCACTAGAGCCGAGGCCACGAAGGCGAAGCAGACGGCGATGAACCAGTCCATGGCGGTGGCGTAGGAAACCTTGGGCAGGGAGGAGCGGGCGCTGATGCTCAGCGTGGTCATGGTGAGGACGGTGGTGACTCCTGCACAAAACACGGGCACGTACGTCACTATGGGTCAAGAAACACTTTACCAGGGAGCCTGAGTTTCAGTTAAAACTGCAAAGGTCTAATATTTCTTGTTTGTTCTTTCTTAGGGATGTACATTTACAAAAATCTCTTCATATTTTTTCTAAAAGATTTCCCCCTATTTTACAGTGTTAGATGCAAAAATATTTAAATCTTTCAAGTCTTTTAACGTTTTAAAAGAACTGAACACCAAAATATTGTGCCACCATGCATTGTTACGGCCATAAAAGTTTTAAATGATTGTTTAAAATTATTTATTTATTTTTCTTATTTTTATTAGTTATGGGTCCAAGCATGAAGTGCATATGGACCCCTCTTGTAATTGTTCTGTTTCATTTTTATTTGTTTTCCTTACGAAATGGACTGTGCAGATGGAACCATAAGTTGCAAAACATTGGAAGTTATAGGAATGCTGTGAAACTCGCCATAAGCTGAAAATCATAGTGATCGGCTGATAAGTGGGGCTATAGCTAACGAAAAAGTGTTTTGACCACTTGGGGGTGTTGTGAGGACTCAAATGACATCACATAAATTTCTGTAATGTCATAAAAGAGATTTTGTAATTTACATAAAATTATAGAAAACCAAAACTTATTGAAGCTGTCATAATAAAGAAAAGCTTCACTACCAAGTCAGCTATTCGCACCTTTAATTCTTTTTCCTGTCATTTCACTTTATTGTTCTACGATATAACTTGATATTTCTTGATAAGATTAATGTAGTTATGTGGTTTTGTTGCATCATTTCATTTTATTGTTCTACGTTACAACAATATGTCTTGATATGATTGACATAGTAAATTAAAACTTAGATATGGAAGAGGGAGATATACAATGACACTACTTGAACAATAGCGGGTGCTAATGGGGATTTTACATAAATTTATGTGATGTCATAATAGATAACTTTTCACTTTTTTGCTTATTTTGACTTCTGACTCACTGACTGCTTTCTTTGAAGCTTACTGCATCAGCTGCTAATGTGTTGCTTATTACTACTTATGCTTGGACCCCTCTGTTGCCACTTGTGGCTATATATTTTATTATTTTACTTATTTTTATTAATTCAATAAATGATTAAATTAGTAATTAGCACTGAAAACACAACATACGTCTTTCACTTGCTGATTTTCTAATCCTATATTTGGGTTTTTATTAATATATATTCTAAATATCTTTCTGATGCATCCAGTGTGGCAGAGTGACTGATGCCCTCACCCAAAAATGTAGACATTTTAGAGATTCCCAAGGCCCGCCTGGGAAACATTCCTTTAAACTCTGGCCACAGCTGAACTCAAACCAACTTCTACGTTCATGTCCAGACAGAAATGTCAAAAGGAGTTCAATGAGTGCACAAAAACTTTGAGTCTGGAGCATCATGTAATGACCGAGCAGATGAAAGCTGGAGACTACAGTCTAATGCAGACCAGCAACCCGGAGCCCAGCCAGAGTTTTCCTACCAGCGACGGTTCGAGCAGGGACAGACTCCTTATTGATCCAGAAGGCCACTTGGGAGAGCACAACCACCATAATGAGGGGGATGTAGGTTTGGATCAGATGATAGCCCAGTTTCCTCTGCAGGAAGAAATGGACAACCTGGACGGAGTAATGGCCTGAAACAGAAAGGGCAAAAGAGGTCACTCAGAGCATAAGGGCGAGGTTGGAGTGGTTCAGACCAGATTTTATTACACTGATGCATTAGCAGACGGATGGAGAGGATGAAGGGGGATGTGCCAGACATTTTTTATTTGATTGTAGAACATCCCGGTTAAAAGTTCCATTTTACTGACATGTGATGCCAGACGGCTGAAGATGATTCCCTCCCCATTAGACTCTAGCAAATATTCAGGATATTTGGTGCACATTCTTCTACTCCCTGAAGAGGTGTGTCTTCAGATGATGTTTGATAAGTGGTTTAGTGGTAGGTTGGTGGTAGTTTCTGAACCAAAAGGTTTTAGGTTGGAGTCTGGCTCTATCCCACCTCTGGCACCCGAGTAAGACCCCTAACCCCAAGTTGCTCCAGGGAATCTGTCCTGTAATTAGGAAAATGGAAGCTGTGATCACATTCTGCAAAACACAAAAAGGCAGTGTGAGGACCGACCAACTGCAGGGCAGACACACACACTCACAATTACACTTTATGGGGCTAATTTAGATTAACCAATCAACATGTAGTGCATGCTTTAGGATTGTGGGAGGAAACCGGACCACCCGGCAGAAAACACACACAAACACGGGGAGACAAGGCTGGTGCTTGCCATTTGGGTGCCCTAACCACAGCCCCCTCCCTTAACCACCCGGGTCCCAAAAAAATAAAAAACACAACAACAAATGAGGCAAAATTGAACAAAAGGAAGCATTGGCAGATTAGGGAAAGGGGGCACCACAGCGATTGAAAAGGGGGCCGCACAGGCATCTTTTCCCTCGAGCAAATATGTTAATTTTGTATTGCTTATATCTATTATTATAGTTAATATTTTTATTTTAGCCAATTTTTTGGTGCCTTGGTCCTGCGGGGAGTATGTATTATATAAATTAGTTGTATGTACTCAATTATATGCAAAATAATCTACATTGGTACGTCAGTTCAATGGTCAGCACATAAAAGGTCTGTTTTTACTTAAAGTCTTTCAATTAAATGCCTAGTTGAGCTCCAAAATAAAAAATATATAAATATATTTCAGTAGCTTTTTGTGATTGAGTTTGGATCATGAATTAAAGTGAATAGAAATCATATCAAAACAGACACAGAATCATTGTCATTGTTGATATATATATATAGTATATTTTATATAATCTAAAATATAATAAAATATACACCTAAACAAATATACAATTGCGACATTGTATAAATCATGCTGTCGTGTTCCATTTCATCACTCCACAGCTCTATGATGGGAAGAGAAAAACAACAATGAGAAGTACAGAGAGCCTCGACATCCCTTTTCTAACTGGGGCACACTGCTGCCTCTTGGGCCTGGACTTGATCCAGTGTCTGTGTGCACTCAGTGATCTGATGAGCCCTAAGCGGGTGGGTCACTGCTTTTTGCCTGCCCTTAAACCTTCCCCTCCCTCCCGTCTACACCCTCCCCTCTCGCTGTATAGCCTCCGAGTTTGCAAAAAGCTCCAGCGTTCACTGTTCTTTTTATAGACTGACGACAGAACAAATTAGTCCCGGCCAGTTAAGCATCTTAGCCTGCCGCTAAGGTTAGCAGTTGGCTGACAATATGCCTACCTTTGTGGTCGTTACATCACGCAATTAGATCAGGAACTGGCGCTCATCACGTCACTTGAAGCACAGTGTTTCCCTAAGTTGGGGGATACTGTGGGGAATTCATGAATTGGCCAAATGTTCCGATTTAAATTTTTTATTTTAGTTAGCGCAATGCTTAAATTAATGTGAAACCTAACACACAGTATTTTTTTAAAATGCCAATTAATCGTATGGCAAAGTTTGGCCCAAACTTTCACCGCTACATCCAAGTGTTTATCTGACCGAGGGGAAGAAAGTCTTGAAAATATTCTTATCTACAAACGGGGACCACAGCATTAGCATATTTTCAGCCGTAATCTTCAATTTACATTATCCGTTGAATGTAGACGATGAGGGCCTACCTGTACTGATTTTCAGTGTTTCACTGGACAGTGTGTAGCCAATTAGATCATACTGCAGCAAACTGGAGGACTCTGGTGGGATTTCCACCGACGCTTCCAGACCTTTCCTCCACGTGTAGACGATCTCACGGTTGGTGTAGGCATCTACGGTCGGCAAGTGCAAGTGAGTGACAATGAAGATTAGGAAAGACTAATTAGCAGAGATCTTGTCAGAGGTCATGTTAACATACCAGGGTAATTCAAAATGAAAAAAGCGAAAACATTTTGAGAGTTTGTACGCTACTTCCACAGGACTTACTGAGGTTACAGCAGCGGTAGGCGACACGGTCGACTCAATTGATCAGACTGTGCTGGCACGAGTGTTTCAAGAACTAGACTATCATGTAGACCAGCGTTTCTCAATCCCAGTCCTCGTGGCCCACCGCTCTGCACATTCGGTATTTCCTGCACTGTTGCACGCTGGTCATTGCCAATTAGCTAATCAGTAGCATCAGCTGTGCTGTGGGTCGGGAAAGTCGAATCTATGCAGAGCGGTGGGCCGTGAGGACTGGGATTGAGAAACGCTGATGTAGACGTTTGCCGTGTTACAAACGGTGCCCACATCGAACACCTGTGAAAGTCCGTAGCAACTTCGATAGTTAATTTTCATGTTATATCTGTATTTGTGATATAAATTCATTATTGCAATCACTGGTGTTTTCTTTTTGTACCATTTGTTTTGAATTACCCTGTACTTCTTTCATTTGTACTTAAACTTAAAATGATATCATAATTTAAAATGATATGATTTTTAATACGATGTTTAAGTGTAAATGTGTTAATACGCATGGACCCTTACATAAACTAAATGTTTGCAGGTTGGTGGAAGACAGTGGAATATGTTGCCACAAGTTTGCCATTGTCAGAACTAGTGGCAAACTTGCGACAATATTCTGTCAAAGTGCCACAAGTGCCAAAAGGATTTGCCAAAACAATTTGCCAGTAATGTCAAACGTGTAGGAAACTTTTGCTGACAAATTTATAAGTTTGCTAGAAGTTTGCCCAAACCTAATTTGCATGTGAAAATATGACCTTTTTGCAAATTTGCGGCGACATTGCTAAAGGTTAACGCCAACTGTTTGCCAGAAGCTTAAACATTTTGTAAGGGGATTGCTAGATGGAAGCTGCTCAACCTGCACTGTAGAAACTAATTTGATCACGTAGTCACATTAACATACTTCTTTCATTTACTTTAACATGAAATGATATTTTTTCTATATATAATAGCTAATTTTCATTTCATTTCATTCATTTAAGTCAGTTTACTTAAACGACGTCAAGTTAACTTGTAACTGTAAGTTGTAACTTGTTTAAGAGTGAATGTGTTAATGCCACACACACTGTAAATTCCATCTGGATTAAATTAACAAAGTGTCAAAAAACAGAAACGTAAAGGCGGCAATTGAAATTAAAAAGCTAGTTGAAATTGTGTAAATTGAAAAAAAAATTGTGTAATGAGCATGACTTTAATTGAACTGAAATGATCAGATTTTTACAGTGTGGAAAAGGCTTTCAAAAAGATTGAGCAGGTTTGTCTGGTTGGTATGATGCCAATACCTAGTCAGAATTGGTCTTTATTATGGACCAGCTGAAGCAGTATCCCAGCTGCAGTTATTCTGAGTTGTTTTCAAAGTAAAGAAACTTTTCGTTTGCTTACAGCTTCCGAACCGGAGAGGACAGATATGTCCATCCATAGGGAAGTCCATCAGGTGCATGGGACAGTCTGCACTCACAGTCAACCTAGAGAGTTCATGCAAAAAATCTCATGTACATTAAAATGAAATTTATCATTGTGAACACACCACAGCACACAGTGCAACACAACAACATGTGACCTCTGCATTTGACCCATCCGTGAAGGCAGCTTTTTGGCAGCACCCAGGGAGTAGTGCTTGGAAAATGTACCTTGGACATGAGGACCTCGGTTGTACCTTTACTGGTCCGGGACTTGAGCCGGCAACATTCTGATCGCATTGTCAACTCCTGAACCTTTACACTATCAACAAAGTATAGATGCCTACTTATAATTTACTTATGATAAAAAGTATCTAAGCAGATTCGATCATATGTTTCTGGCTTTATAGAAGGTTAACCAACCGATTTGCTCATGGATGTGTGTGCTTCGGGGTGGCACAGTGGCGCAGTGGTTAGCACTGACGCCTCACAGCAAGAAGGTCCTAGGTTCAAACCCCAGGGACCGCCGTAGGGCCTTTCCCTGTGGAGTTTGCATGCTCTCCCCGTGTTTGCGTGGGTTTTCTCCGGGGGCTCCAGTTTTCTCCCACAGTCTAAAAGCATGCACTATAGGTCAATTGGTGACTCTAAATTGGCCCTATAAGGTGTGTGTGTGTGACTGTGTGGGTGTGCCCTGCAGTGTGTTGGCGCCTGCCCAGGGTTGTTCCCCGCCTTGCACCCGTAGTTCCCGGTAGAGGCTCCGGTCCTCCTGCAACCCCAGTTGGGATTAAGCGGTTCGGAAAATGACTGAATGAAGGAATGTGTGTACTACGCGCCGCACTACTGATTCAACTGACACAAGTCCCGTAGTCTACAAAGAGGATTCAAATCCGTAGGAAGTTGTTATGATCCCTCATTTGAGTGTGGTGGTGCAAACGAACTGTAAGTTATGAGATTTTAGCAGCTATACTTGCTACTACGGCTGAATTGATCTTGTAATGAGTTTGAAATGATTATAAGAGGTATGTACATGATGGGGTTTATATTTTAGACTCGATGAATTCGGGTTAATTGAGACCTCAGATTTGTGTCAGAGTTATTTCACGGATCTGGGTGATTAACCCTGGTGAGTCATGAATCGCCCAGCTCAACTGGTCAGATGAAAACAGCGTCAATGAGTGTAATTATAGTAACACGCCGCATTTTGCTCTCAATAACGGTAAAGACGTTGTAACGATGGGAAAAGTCATTAATTCGATCAATTAGCGATAATTAAATATAAGGAGTTACTTTTAAATGTACACAATAAAATAACTTTGGTACTGATAAGCTGCTGAAAAGAGTAGTTAAGTTAGTAGCCTCTCGACTTGTAGTTAGCTATTCCCCAACAGTGATCGCTTCATGGGTGAAACCATAACTGAAAATAATGTCCAAATATTTGCCATCTTTGACAAGGCCCTCATGAAGAGGTTTTGTCTATGGATTCTGCTGGTGACCGAATGATGTACCTCATGGTGTAGAAGACTGTGCCATTTTGCATGATACGGAACAGCTTGTTGGGAGTGGTCATGTTGTGGGAAAGCGATTTCTTCGAGTTGCGGAAAAAGGTGTCCGGTGTCCAAATCCGGTCCACCATGCGGTTGTTCAGGGGCAGGATTTCTATGGGGCCCTCAAATGCCAAGCGCTCGTCCACCCACATTTGGCGGAAAAACATGTCCATGGTGAACTCCTGTTGGAGCAAACGAACAGAATGAAGTCAGTCAGTGGAAATGCAAACGTAATGATTTCCAGTTTAAAGAGGACTTGACATTATTATATGCTTTCAATTTATACATTGTTAGATCCATATTCCTCTGTTTATATTAGTACTATTTTTACATCTAATGTCTTAGCACCAATCACCAAGCAGAATCATTGCAGGTAACAACATACTTTGCAATAAACGTCTTTCTGATTCTGATTCTAAATCTGAAACGTTTTCATATTTAAAACGTGAGAACACAGTAGAAGATTTCCAGATAAAGGACAGAACAAAACACCAGGCATGAGACGTGGTCAGATGAAAAGTTGGAAAATGGCAGAGAAGCAGGGTAAAGGAAAAACGAAATTAGTATAAAGGTAATAAAATCATAAACTAGAGATTAAAATATAATGAGGAATATAGTATAAATGTATAATAGAGCTTGGGGTAGAGTGAAAGCATGGAAAATTTCATTCACACTGAATGCACACATCAAGCTACTCCAAATGACAATTCACTGAAAATAATTATTGCTTGCATCGTCTAATTACTGCTTGCTACTGCCATCAAGTGATGGCACATCTGTCAATGACAACTGATTTCATGTAAAAGAATGAAATTTTTCTTACCATTTCAACATCTGACACTGGTCCAAAGCTAGTGACAAATATGTCAGTTTTTACTTCAGTGACAGAGACTACAGTGATTTAAGAGAAATCAGAAAAACATGTTTGAATGGCTCATACCATTTACTCATAGTCTACATTTGAGATATGTGAAAATGTTGCATTGTATTATAAATTATACAAAGTGTATAATTTGATAACAATAGTCACAAAATGCTGCTGCAGATGAGAATCTCACCTCCTGATCCAGGACGCAACCGGTTGTCGTAACCCTCAAGAAGTCGATCTAAAATTTTTGTGATGTTTTCTGAACTTATCTTTGGGTTTCCTATGACACTGGCAACACTAAATAGACGAAAAGTAATGTTTTTGAGGTTTTGTTTAAATCTCGTTTGAAATTACCAGTCAGTAGTTTCTGGAGACTATTTGCTCTTTGAGAAGAACAATTGTACTCACCTTGAAAATAGTAAAAAGACTATAAGTTCCCTCATTTTGATCAAACCCGTCCGAGCTGCCAGCAGATTGGTGAGGAACAGAGCTCCATAACCCGTAGCTTTTTCATGTGGTGTGACTCTCAGCTGTGTGAGGTGAGATCTTAAACTAATCCAGTTAAAGGATTAAGAGAATCCACTAATGTACTCTTTTAGAACAATGTTGTGACCAAGTGCAAAAAATAAATGTAACCCCACCTTGTTCCCAAAAATACACATGAAAATAAAAAACTAATTGAATGCTTGCGTTACATTTGTGCTATTTTATCACTATTATTTCTATCCAGAGCGACTTCCATTTCCTAATTACAGGGACAGTCTCCCTGGAGTAACTTGGAGTTAAGGGGCTCAGTGATTCCAGTGCTGGAGGGAAGATAATTTAAAAAATAAATTTTGAATTCCTGAATCGCAATTCATGCATTAAAGGATTAAAATATGTTTAAAATGATTAAACCAATACATTCATACACTATATATTTGACTCCACTACAAACCAAAGTATAGATACGTGAAAGACAGAATTTTTACTTTGTTACCTCTTGTAATGAAAGACTTGCTAAGTAATCCAAAAATGATGTGTGCAGACTTTACATTTTTACAGTATCTTAATAAATCTTATTGAGTTTAATTGGCAGACAAGTTAACAATGCCAGAGTCACAATCAAAGTTTTATTCTCACCCTTTATAATCAACTATGTGGGATTCATAATTGGTGAAATTGAGAAAAACTGACTGGATAATGATTTGCAAACGTCTCTGCATTACACTTTATTACAGTCATTTTCACACATGCCTCAATACTGTGTTGACTTTTTCAGAACTCTTCACACATTCACCAAACCCATATTATTCAAAACCTAACAAAACTTAAATCACTTTAGATGGAGGTCTGATGCATTTTAACAAATGAAACTACTATAAAATCATCAATTGCTGACTTTCAGATTATTCTGATTTTAGGCTGATGTGACGCTGATGAAAGTGAAAATGAGTAATTATTTGTCATTTTGAACACAGCACAGCACACCACAATGTGACCTCTGCATTTGATCCATCCATGAAGGAGCAGTGGTCAGCTGACAAAGGCAGCGCCCAGGGAGCAGTGCTTGGGGACGGTACCTTGCTCACGAGTACCTCAGTGGTAACTTAACCAGCACAGGATTCGAACCGGCAACCTTCTGATCTTGGGGCGAAAACCCTAACCATTGCACTACCAACTGCCCCTCTGACAAAAGTCTATGTCTAAATGCAGATTACAGGATTAATAAGAGTTGGTTAACATTAGACTTTTGGGACACTGATGGACACTAGACGAGCTATTGGAGCTCAACGTGCTAAAAGTGGTACTGTAATGCTGCTGCAGTTTGTTGTGCTCAATATGAGGCAGGTGGTCATAATGTTATGTCTGATCTTTGTTTGTATAAATGACTGTAAACGGTGACAGATTGCTAATTGGCATTTTGATTCGGCTGTATGTTTCCGGCTGTAGAGGAAGTTAACCCACAGATTCACTCATGAATGTTTGTGCTTTGCTCCGCGCTACTGATTCGACTGACTAGAGTCCCGTCGTCTACAAAGAGGATTCACCTCTGTAGAAAGTTGTTATGATCCCTCATTTGAGTGTGGTGGTGCAAACGAACTCTAAGTTATGAGATTTTTACCAGCTATATTTGCTACTCTGGCTGTATTGATCTTGTAATAAGTTTGAAATGATTATAAGAGGTATGTATGTGATGGGATTTACAGGGGTGGAAGTAACGAATTACAAATACTCACGTTACTGTAATTAAGTAGATCTTTTGGGTACTTGTACTTTTATGAGTAGTTTTTCAAGTGTGTAATTTTACTCGTACTTGAGTACAATTTACACCATGTAATCTACTTCGCTACATATAAAATCAAAAGTCGCTACTGAGTACGCCCACAATTTGAATTAATATTCAAACCTTTCATCTGCATCTTTGCAGCCAATAAGGCTGTGCAATCGCAACCGCGCCAATTAATCTATGACGTAAGCAAAGAATAAACTCCGCTGCAGCAGCAGGCACAGGTGTCTGGAGGAACTACACAGTGGAGTACAAACTAATTTATAGACTGAAGATTTGGAGACAAAGAAGCCAAAATGGAGCCAAACGAAGCCGGATAGACTCTGTTAATTTAGAAAACCAGCTCTTGCTGAAACTGAACAAAAGGTTCAGAAAGTGAAATGTGACAGAAATGCTATTATGTCTAAGAGTTTAAAACACTTACCTGCCTGTTGTTAGCAGTGTACTGGGAAAAGTTTAAACTGTTATATGCATGTTCAAAAACATTTTGTCATTGTTTTAACAAACAAAATTCCTGCTTTATATCTACATTTATTTACAAAACAAATTGCCTTTCTATACCTCATTCATCTGAGAAATGTGCTTTGAACGTAGATATTTTATACTGGTGAATCGAATGGAATGCCTGCTACTGACAACACAATAAAGCATCCATCGGTTAAAAAGTAATTAGTACTCTGAGTAGTTTTTGAGAAGAGTACTTTGTACTTTTACTCAAGTATTTTTTTTAACACCAGTACTTTTACTTGTAATTGAGTACATTTTAACCAATGTAACAGTACTTGTACTTGAGTACAAATTTTCAGTACTCTTTCCACCTCTGGGGATTTATATTATAGTCAGGTGTAGTTAGGACTCGATGAATTCGGGTTAATGACTCGTGAGTTATTTGATGGATCCGAGTGATTCACCGGTGACTCATAAATCGCCCGGCTCTACCACAAAGTTGGGAGCATGAAATTGCCCAAAATCTCATGATGTGCTGAAGCATTAAGAGTTCGCTCAACCCCCTGAAAAACAACCCGCATTCAGTATTTTCGGCAGTATAGTGTAAATATAACAGTTCACAGCGTGGGGGCGCTGTCGATGTTGACGAGCCGCTGTCTCGTAACGCGTCGAAGAAGAGAAGGCTGCGGCGAGACGTGAGAATGTTGGAGAAGGATTCCAGTCTTACACAAGCCAGCGGGAGTGTTCCACAAGACTTTATTTAGACACGTTTAGTGGTTAAATATCAGATTTAATCCCCACACTTGTCCCGTCCGCCATGTCGGTGCATTTTGAGGAGAGGAGCGGCGTGGTGGCGTGTCCGACGGCGTGGGGCTGCTGGTACCAGACCATGGAGGAGGTTTTCATCGAAATCAACGTTCCTCCAGGAACCTCCAGCAAGGAGATCAAGTGCAAACTGGGCAGTAAAGATGTGGAACTTCATGTGAAAGGACAAGAGATCTTTAAGGTTAGTTTAAGCACAAACACTATGCGAGCATCTTCCAAATGCATGGTTAACAAGCGATATTTTCTTATTGCTAGACTTGTCACTTACGTTAAGCTCAAGTTTGAACTCGTTATCTATAAATACGATAATACTTGCACATGTATGTTATCTAATCACAGTATAATGTGTAGTAGTGCTAATAGTATGGCTTCATATATTGGTAAAACATTGAACATGTATTTTTAACTCTCGATATGTATTTATATATCATAAAGACATACATATGTGTATTTATTTGTGACCCTGCCTATGATAACCCAGCTAAAGTCATTTTTTGGCAACTCTCTGTTTTATACATAAAATAATTCTACATAATTTAAAGAACATTTTCTGAAAATGTCACCTTGATATCTTTAATACTGACCAAGTAAGGCCATGTCAAAGATTTGGCAAATTACAGGCTCAGAAAAACAGGTTTTTGAGAAATTTCAATGTAAAAACACACATATTTTCAACACTGATGCATCTTTGAACCATAATTATCCTGACTGTGTGTCATATACCAAATTAAAGCTTACTTTCTCCCATTTCAAGTGATATATGACACATTGATGGATAAATTCTGATACTTTTGGAAAATGGGTCTATTTATTATGATATGCATGGCGAAAAAGCACGCATATCAACACGAAAAAGCATGTTTAAACACTCGGCTGCCTTCTGTTCCTTGCTTATTGGAAAACAAAATTACCTCAGAGTTAGCGTCCAAGTCTTTTTTTGTTTCTGAGAGATACCAAGCATAAAATGTCGATGAAACAGCCTGGTTAAATTGACAAAACGTTCATCTACCGAAAACAAAGCAGTGTTTCTGATGTGTACACAGTGACACAAAACAACACACACAGAAAGCGGCTAAAGTCGCAGTTTTTCCACCTCCTCTTTACCTGACGTGACTGATACACATCGATCTTAACGTCTGTATGCACTTTATAATGATAGAACAGTAGTTCCTAAACAGAATAACACCCAAATCACCAGTTGTTTTTGCACATAAAGTAATCCCAAAGACGTTAGAAAAGCAGTGTTTACGAAGCCAACCTCCGGTGTTTTCCGGTGGAAAATGGAAACGTAAGGTGAATAAAATCACGAATTTCGCTATTTATCCTGTTAGAAATTACATTTCAAACATTACATCCGAAAACCTCAGCACATAATCTATCATTTACTGCAATAAACTTATATGGCATATTGTTGACATTTTCCTCGCTATGACTACTTTGACGCTCTTTATTTCATAATTAGATTTGGCGACTTTAGCCGGGTTTTCACAGGCGGGGTCACATATTTCATAATCAGATGCATTTGCCAAGTAAATTAAAAACGTACACGTAATTTGTTTCCTGTCGTTAGTGTCTCTAGTAATTAGATGTACAATATCTAATATACAATATACAGTACAAAAATGTAATAATATTGTACACTCGATACGCTGTAAATGTAATGCATACATGTAGAGTTTTAATCTATGATTGTAATTGTAGTTCTCTCCACTTGACTGCTGTTACAATATTTGTACATAATATTAAACTTTATTTGTACGATACTAATTGTACTTTTCTACACATTTCTGCAGTTACGTTATTTGCACATATTATTGAACGCCTCATTTCAAATTGATTTAGAATTTATAGATACTGTTATTTTTTTAATAGATAGTAATAATTGTACTGTTTAGATCTTATGCTCGTTCTCTTTTTCCACCTCTAGTTTAGAGTTTATATTTCATAGTCAACTTATATTTGCTAATTTTGTGCCTTATTTGTTCTTTGCGCTGTAAAAACTGGACCTCTATATTTGTATTAAACTGAGATGACAAAGTTTACTTTAATTTTTAAGTGAGCACAAACATTTAGCAAAAAACTGCTATATGTGTATGTTGGATAAATAGTTTTAACAATCTTACAATGACTAAATATCAGTATTCTCATTCATCTGTATTTTTTGTTCTTCTTTTTCCTGAAGAAAGGTATAGTGATATAGATAGTGTAATATTATACAGGTGTAGAAATATATCCGAATAAAACCCAATTGCTTACCCTATGTCCCTTATTTGTTCTTTGTGCTGTAGAAACTGGAGCCACGTTGTCTCGTCTCTGTATACTCGAGATAACGTTTACTTTGAATTATCTAATGTTTTGCAATCTGATCAAGTAATCTAAGTGGAGTAAGTTAATGTTTTGCACAAATGCATGCATTAAGATTTGCTTCTCACCATTTGTAGAATCAGTTCTTACCTAAGAAACAACTCTTAAATAAGAAGAAATTCTTGATTTGTCACATACATAGTTATACAAGTACAATGTAGTGAAATGTACCCAGAATGATCCTAAGAAGACAGAAGTTTAAAAATAGACTTTAGAAATCAGTTCACAGGTTAAATTACAAATTGTACAGTAAACTAAACAACTAAACAATACGTATATATACAAAAATATTGAAAATGGTTCTATGGTTTATACATTAGACGGTGACTGTTCATCTGCATATTACAGCAGAAACTATGTATTTAAAGTGCAGTTACAGTTCTTTAAGGCAGGTGGGTGATATATAAGCTAAACATGCTGTGAAATATCTTCTTAAGAACACTTGGTGAATAAGATATTGATTAACATTTTCATTTGCAGTATTGGATGCCTAAAATTGGCAAGATTGAGTAATTATCTAGTTAAATAAAGTTGAATTTTATATATGGAGGTATGATTTTTATTGTGTGATTTTTATATTTTACATTGGTCATTATTTTCTTCTCATAGGGAAGGCTATTCGGAACGACAGTAGCTGATGAGGCCACATGGACATTAGGTGAGATTGCCATTACCAAGCCAGACACCATCTTTGAGGTAAACAGGAATGTTAAAATAATTCATGACAGTTGACTTTTTTAATTTGCCATGCAGAGGATAAGAAGCTGATCAGGATAGTGCTGATGAAAACTAACCGAGAGGCAGGAAACTGCTGGACGTCGCTGCTGGAAGGAGAGTATGCAGCTGATCCATGGGTCCAGGACCAGATGCAGAGAAAACTCACACTGGAGAGGTTCCAAAGAGAGGTAGAGATTCACTCCAGCTTTTGTTAGACTCATGTATCAGAATAGCTGAGTGAAAGTGATTCTTTGTAATTGTGATAACACCACAGTGTGACCTCTGCATTTGACCCATCTTGTTTCTCTTTCTGCTTCTAGTTTAAAGTTTATATTCCTTCTAGGTTATATTCTATTTGTATAGTTTATTCTATGTGCCTTATTTGTCCTTTGTACTGTTAAAACTGGAGCCACGTTGTTTCATCTCTCTGTATACGTGTACAGTATATAGCAGAGGTGACTGTTCACCTTGACTTGAGTGACTTTTGTGCATGATTTTCATAAATTCTAGTTGTATAATACTCTCAATTTCTTTCTTAAGAATAGTTGAGAAAAATCTTAATAAATCAGGTGAACGAGGCTCAAGTCTGTTGGTGTGTGCGATAAGAACCCCTTTGTTGACGTGTATCCTCTCATCTCAAACAGAATCCTGGATTTGACTTCAGTGGTGCAGAAATATCCGGAAACTTCCACGGAGGCGGACCAGATTTTTCCAGCATGAATAAGTAACTGCACTAATGCAGGAGGACTGAACTGGCAAAAGTAGTTCAACTGCCAAGACTTGGACAGTTTGGCTGACCGAATAATTATTTTTGTTCACCGTGTTGCACTCAGGAGTGCCCGTTGTAACTAAATGCTGAAAGCTCAGACTGTGATGAAGCCATAATCTTATTTCTCACAAGAAGCCTTTAAATCAGTTCCGTATTAGGATTATTTTTTTAGTGGAAATGGCTATGGGTTCTTGTACAACCACACATTGAGTTAAAGCTACCAAACTCTGCTCCTGGTGATGGAAGCTTTTGCAGTTAGTTCCACATTTAACCAAAGACACCTGCTACTATATATACAGTCCCGATCAAAAGTTTAAGACCACTTGAAAAATGGCAAAAAAATCATATTTTGCATGGTTGGATCTTAACAAGGTTCCAAGTAGAGCTTCAACATGCAACAAGAAGAAATGGGAGTGAGACAAAACATTTTTTTGAGCATGCAATTTACTGAAAACTGAAACAGGCTGTTTTACAGCTGATCAAAAGTTTAGGACCACATGCCTTTAAAAGGCCGAATCTGTGCAAAAATGTGGATTCATTGTCATTTTCTGTCAGGTAGTCACACTGTCATGACGTTCTGATGGCAAAGGCAAAAAAAACTTTCCCTTTTTGAACGTGGTCGGGTTGTTGAACTGCATAAGCAGGGTCTCTCGCAGCACGCCATCGCTGCTGAGGTGGGATGCAATAAGAAGTGATCCTGAGGGTTATGGAACAAAAAAGTCAAGTGGAAGACCCAAAAAAATTTCACCAGCACTGAGGCGGAGGATCCACTTGGATGTCCGTCAAGACACTGGACAATCCTCGACCCAAATTAAGGCCGTTACTGGTGCCATAATGGTCTGGGGTGCTTTTTCCTTCAGTGGAACAATGGAGCTTCAGGAGGTGCAGTGGCCACTGGCTTTGTCCAGATGTTGGAGCTGGAGGTGTGGTCCTACATTTTTGATCAGCTATAAAACAGCCTGTTTCAATTTAAGTGTTTTCAATAAATTGCATGCTCAAAAAAATGTTTTGTCTCACTCTCATTTCTTCTTGTTGCATGTTGAAGCTCTACTTGGAACCTTGTTAAGATCCAACCATGCAAAATGATTTTTTGCCATTTTTCAAGTGGTCTTAAACTTTTGATCGGGACTGTGTATATATAACCAACATTATATGTATTTCTGAGAGCCAAGACATACAGAGTTGAGGTCTAAGCCTCACCAGGATCATGTTGACGTTCTTGAGCCAACTCTACAATAAATTCTTCCAACAGTTGTGGGGGGTTTTTTGAGAGAAAACATGAGCCAGTTTTAACATTTCAATAACATTTTATTGAAAGGTCCAAATTCATAAATTCACAGGGCACCGTCTTCAATTCAGCCAAAATCACAGGTGAAATTTGCCAATACTCAAGTTTCAACTCAAAACAATTATACTTTAAATGTGATTTTTAGGCAAACAATATAAACGGTGTTAGTTTTAGTAGCGCAGCATTAGTACTCAGCATTAAGGGGGAATACTGTGTATAATAGTCTAATGGCATCACAGAAAACTTTCCCTAATGAACCAGAAAGAAAAAGGAACGTCATCGTCGTCACCTTGGGTAGGAGTGTGCTTTAGGACAGTTCAGCAACCTAGGGTGGGAGTTAAGAGTTTTGGGCCCGATTTCTTGGTTCCTTGGTTTTTATTAAATCACAAAACCCTTCTCCCTCCTCTTCCACATGGTGGACTGAGGACCTAGGTGGTACTATACTTCACCGCTTTAAACAACCGGCAGCTTGCGACGGCGCCGATTCAAATGAACATACTCTACACTCTCACGTGCAAGTCAAACCAGGCAGGCAGACGTGGCCCTCCGGCTGACCGCTCTCAAACCCACCCCTCAAAAGAATTCCCACTGAAAACAAACAAAATAAATATGGATTTTCAAGAAAAAGGAGGATGGGGAAAAAAAAAATGCCTCAGTTTCAGGATCCTTACACCAGCTTTACCACAAAAGCTCTGTAAGGATCCTGACTGTGCCAGCTGGGCGGCCAGAACACAGCGAATCCCCTCATTTCAACGGCACTAAATGAAAGATTAAAAGAAATGAGAGCATACATATGGTCACTGCATTTGGCTACCTAACAGCTGAGGCTTCAACAAGCGGATTCGGGAATTGTAGGCAGATGAGTGATCTTAAAGTAGCTGTGCTTCAGCTGTCGCGCCGTTCTGCCGGAGATGATCCAACGCAACCTTTGGACGTTGGGCTTTGAGCACTTGGTGGTGCAATATTCGATCAGGCATTTAGCAACAAGCTCTCTCGCGCACACCAAATCTCCATCTTTAATCTGGAATGATTAAGTCACATGAGAAACTAAGCAGTTTGGCAAAGAAAATTCACATGAACAGTTAGGTCAGTTCTGATTATCCTCTAATCATTCCTGATCAACAATTTCCAGAATGTACATGATCCTGAGCAGGAAATTCATTGCAAAAATTCTCTCTACATAAAACACTAGCAGGTTAGTGAATGTAGGTGGACACTCACATTGAGCTGCTGCTGAAGGTCTTTAAGTGCTTCTCTCAGGCTCTCTGCTGACTCACACTCATGCTGTTCTTCCACTTCGAGAGCGAGCAGTGCCAGGGCAAGCAAGGAAGGCTGACCAAACAAATTAGACATTAGCCAAACTGTGCTTGAGCTGCAGCATTTAAATTTTAAATTCAGCAGTTGAACCACAGTAAGTCACACATACTCACTTTCATTTTGGTGAAGGCAAATGAGCAGTGGCATGCTTTCAGTTGTGCTTCAAGTCGCTCCAAGTTCAGAATCCTCTTACTGGGAAAGAAAATTCATTTCAAATCTAAAATCCATTCTTTTTATTTTATTCATGTTTTAACGAATCATGTGAAGAAGAAAGTCGTTTTTCCTCACCTGTCATCGTCCATCTTCTCCTGGACATGACTGTGGAACAGCCTGAGGAAATGAAGTGCAGTGGGGGCTCTGATTTTCCAGTAGAGTTTTTCCAGTATGATCTTTTCCATCCTCATCATGTCAGACACGGTGAATCGGTTCTGGCTGATTCTGATCAGGTCATTGGCCAGAGGGACGTTCCTCTCCTCCTCTGCGGTTTTTATGGCAATGTAAAAGCAGCAAAGTCCAACGCAGGACAAGTGCTTAGGCTGAATCTGGGGAGAAAACAGAACTTAGACTTTTTTCTACAGATATAATGGTAAAATCATAGGCAATGAAAACACTAAAGCTGTCATGAGTTTTTGGCAGTGTAAACATGTGTTCCGAATAACACGTCCCTACCTTCATTGTAGACAGAAAGCGATCCAGGAGGCTCACGGTGAGGGAGAAGGTCTCAGCACTGAAGCCAAAGAAGCGAGTCAGAGAGAGCAGATCCTTCACCTCGACGTCCCGCAGCCTTGCCGTCATCCTCAGGCCGTTATCATGCGCAGACTCCAGGATGCGAAGGCCACACAGTTTGGGATGGAAACGGGCCTCCTGCTCCATAAGAGCCTTCAGCTGGGCAGCCAAACAAGACACCTCTGCTCCGACTACTTTGTCAATCATCTAAGGAGGAAACAAGAAAATGTAATTAACAGCCTATTTCTGGGGTGCTGGTATACAGTAGTTTCCCATTTTTATTGTAAGAATCGTCCACTGTTACACTGTCCACTGTAACCATGAGTGTGCACTTACTGCTTTAATACACTTGAACTACACTGCTGCTAAAACAAAGTGCTGTGTGAGACACCCAGTAGTAATATAATGCTGTAGTGTCTTGAATTTCACAAAGTACCATTATCCCATAAGCAATTTTAAATATTAACTGGATAACGCTTTTTGGACATTAATAATTTCTCTTTTGCACACTGTACTATGCAAGTCATGATCTTCCCCATTCTGCTAAAAAGATAAATCCTAAAGATTTAAATAACTAAATTTCACTCTTTGGAAGCAAAATATGAAGTTACTAAGCAGGCAATTAAGCAATACATTTATATATGCATACAGTGCCGTGAATAAGTCTCCCCTTTTGATGGGTTTCACAACTGCTTCTGATCAACAAATACAGTATAAAGACAATTTGAGTCAACATAACACACAGATGGGCAATGCAAACTAAAGGCATCACCCTTGTGCAAGTATGAGGTTTTATAATGTCTTATTTTGATAGACATCTTTTCTTGTGTAAACTATATACAGGTAGCTATAACCCTCATTGTTTATTTGTATTCATACAGTATATACTATTATACAGCAGTCTGTTTAAAACATGATCAGTCATATAATCACTTTTTACACCTGTACTTTTTAATTTTATGCAATATCTTTGCTTTTTATGCCATCTTATTAGCATTTTGTAAAGCCAACCACTTTAATCTATTCTTTATTAATTTTCTCAATTCTGATGTGTGCAACCTTGATGCACGACAGATTCACATGTCATGGCTTCATATTTTTATTCATTTTAAATTATTCACTAATGTTCAGCATGTTCTTTAGAAGAGATCTGATTTCCCAGAGACCAGAGAGGGTAAAAAATTATTAGGTAACGAACACCAGCCCTGTAACTGTATAATCCAGGCTCGAGTCAATGTACATAGTCTAATATTATTCATTGTTTAATATTAACAAAATGGGGCTTCGATTATTGTGGAAAAGGCTGCAACTCCAATGAATTCCAACCTGAGTGAACCTGGATTAATAACCATCTTACTTATATAAATTTGAAATTAGACTGGGTTTAATTGAGATTTAACTCCGAGTTAAATAATCCCTTATCCCGAGTTTAAACGCAACATGCAGGATCGAGGCCGGGGAGAGTCATGTCCGGGCATGTCCCTGACCTGCCCACCAAGCGAATCTTCTAGTAAATTAACAGTTTACGATCCAAACGCACAGTAAAAACACAGTGAACATGGGTAAAATAATTAATATTAATAACGAGACCACTTTCGGGTCGCCATAGTATATTATAATATTGCGAAATTAGAGCTAGGTCTTACGTAAAGCTCGGATAACGTTAGCGTTAGCTACGGTGCTAACCATCATCATCAGCTTAAAGTAGAAAAGTGAAAAACAAATATTCAAACGTCTCATCAGCAAGTAGAATAACTGAAATATACGATGCCAAATACAACATTAACATATTATTAATGATCAAGTTATTTTAAGGTAAAATCTAAACTTTACGTAAGCTAAGTTAACCACTAGCTGGCGAGTTAGGCATTTTACTTACCTTTATAGTGTAAGACCGAGAAAACGCTGTTTGAAGGGTATAAACGAAGTATTTTAAGAGTTACGAAAGTAAAGAAAGAATAAAATAAAAGAAAATGTAAGTATGTATACAGGTTTAAAGCGTGTGTAAAATGTTCCGCCCTGCACACCCCGACCCTCGGCGTCAGGCGCTGGCGCAGCAGAAACTCACGCCTTATATACGTTTACAAGTCACATGGTGTAACAGAGTCAAGCCTTATTGGGCAGCGCTGCGGCTGCAACAGGGCCTTATTGGGCAGTGTCCAGAGAATATTCCGTTATCTTGAGTCTCATTTGTCGAAAAGATGTTGGCAACGCCCCCAGAGTCGCTCCGGCCACGCCCCCAGAGTCGCTCTGGCCACGCCCCCGAGAGGAGTGGGTTTGTAACAGCGACGGAGACCAAATTTAACGAAAACGACAAATTCCACTTAATACTTTCGCTGTTTTACAATAACACCGAATAATTTGTGATGTCCAAATCGTGTTACAGTCAAATAAAACTTAAATTATTATACAAATAGGTAATCTATCATTATTATTATTATTATTATTATTATTATTATTATTATTAATGATAACAACAACAATAATAATAATAATAACAAAAAAAAAATAATAATAATAATAATAATGATGATGATGATGATAATTTAACCATTACATTTTACAGCAGCTTTTATCTGATTGATGTAAATTAGGGCTTTATGGGTCATATCTACTCATTAAAACAAGTAAAATCCTTAACAACAACAACAACAACAACAACAACAATAACAAATAATAAGAATAAGAATAAGAATAAGAATAAGAATAAGAATAAAATGAAGCAATGACAATGACAATGACAATAATAATAATAATAATAATAATAATAATAATAATAATAACTTAATAATAATAATAATAATAATAATAATAATAATAATAATAATTTAACCATTACATTTTACAGCAGCTTTTATCCTGATGCGATGTAAATTAGGACTTTATGGTCATATGTACTCATTAAAACAGTAAATCAACAACAACAACAACAACAAATAATAATAATAATAATAATAATAATAATAATATAAAAGCAATATAAAAACAGCTGTTCATTATATTAGATAAAAGCAATGAGTTAATTTCTTCTTATATGCTGTATATGCTGTAGACAAAAGATAACAATATTGATTAAATAGTCATCAAAAGTCAACTAAAAGATCACCTGTAAGAGAAGACAAGCCCCCGGTACAGTAGACATACTCAGGTATGTGATAAAAGGACATCAAGGAAAGAAGCTTTTGGTGAAGATTTAGTCATCCTCTGCTTTATTTTGAAATGCATTTGTTGTGGCGTCATATCAACACAAAAGTGGCTAGTTTCTGTCCGCCTTAAGCACTGTAGTTTTGGCTGGGCATCGACTTCATGGAGCAAATGGCGTCTATCATGTATAATGTCTGGAACAAACCTTCAATAAACAGTGTGTGTATATATATATATATATATATATAAACATATATATATATATATATATATACACACTGTTTTATATATATATATACATTTAATGTAAATACCGCATGAGAGTTCTCCCTAAACGTTGCATAATTGTCCTCGAACACGACGTTCTATCTCACCCAAGCTCCCAGAACTTCATGCCCAGATGCTACAGTCAAAACACAAAGTTCTTAGGAACATTCTACCTGTGGAACAAGTCTAAAGGTTTATTAGTACAAATGTATTTTACAGTATACACAATTCTTTAATTATTGGTTAACAAAATACTGCACTTTGTTGTCAAAAACAATAGAAACAGGCCTAAGTCTGAGATTTGCTTTGCATAAGAATCCAATTAAATGAAGTTCATAACCTGGATTCAACTTACAGTAATGAGAAACAAATAAAAATGGGAAAAATTAGCACGCAATTTTACTGACTGCTAGGAGAGAGCAGAAGTCACCTTTAACAGCTCACTCTGTGGTCACGGTTGAGTATTTGCAATCAGAATCACTGTCTCATATTAACAATCAATTGATAATATAGCCACAATAACAAATCTAGTAACTGTTGGTTAAACATGTAATCATTAAATGCAATGTGACTATTAATGTGCTTTATAAAGATTCCCTTAATTCAAGCAGAAATGGCAACTTACACACCAAAACACTGGCACATTATTAATCATACTGAATTAGGTCGATTTATCAGTCATGACAAAGAGGACACAAACTAGTGCCAATAAAACTTAATTCTTCACTGTTGTTTGAGAGTAACCCAAAGGAGACAAAAAAGCTACAAATAAATGAAATAAATTGAACAGAAGGTAGACAGACAGACAGGCAGAAGAGAGAGAGAGAGACAAGAAAAGGCACAGCATCAATAAATTCTCATTCATCAAGTGTCACTGGAAACATTTATATATAACAAGGATAAAGCATGAAAACACAAACCCATCACAACGCCACCCTCATGTTTTCCATAAAGGAAACACACTGTCCCATTCCCACTTAAACACAAGGCTTCATTAAGCAGCATTAGAAAGGCAGCTGCAAAGATGGACAGTTTTATGAGCAGTCGGGGTTTTCACTGAAACTGTGACACAGACTCATTTGTGTGTATTATCATCCAATCTGAATGGCTCTAAGTGATCGTTCTAGAAATTTCCATGCTTTTGAAAAATCAAATTCAATCAAACTAGTCAGTTCCTTAAAATAAAGCATTTATTTTTAAGAAAACACCTAATATACACACCCACAATGGAGATGAATTCTTTACAGCTCATTATAGCTACAAAGCTGTTATAAAGAATAAAACTGTACCAATTAAAAACAAAAAAGTTAAGGTAGTTAAGAGACTACCAAATGATTATAAATTATTATAAAAGTTTAACACAGTACTTGATATTTTAATGCTGATATGTTGAAAGCCACTACATTATTGATAGTTCTGCATTTGACTAACAGTGTGAATTGTTTCACTGAGTCATAAAAATGTCTTATTCAAGCAGTATATTCCTGCCCTGCTACATAAATCTGTTAAAAAGAGTCTAGGAGGAATGACTCATATTCTAAATATATCAGGGGAAAGTTTAAGGTGAAGGTTAAAATAAAGCATTTCATGAAGGGTTCTAGAGAGAAGGACATTAAACATAACCAGTTAGGAAAAGGGATCTGGGTTGACTAAAAGAATAGTTCAATCAAAACATAAAAGCATAATTGGTGACCAGAAAGGTTGTGTCCACTATACAATTAAGGAAATTAATTAATCAGTTAATACATTGATATTGAGGCAGTTGATAGCGTAACGGTTAGAGAGTTCACCCAGTGATCAGAAGGTCATGGTTTCAATCCCAAGACTGGTAAAGGTACCACTGAGGTACTCAAGAGCAAATCACCGTCCCCATGCCTCCTGCTCTAGGTGCTGCCCATGTCAGCTGCCCTGCTCCTTCTGGAGGGATCAAATGCAGAGGTCACATTTGGTTGTGGTGCACTGTGTGCTGTGGTGTGTTGTTCACAATGACAAAAATCACTCACTTTCACTTTCCAGCCTACACTGGACAGAATCACCTTCTCAGACATTAGTGACTCAGCATCACTCCCACCAAAACAATTGTGACAGCATCATTTGTAAATATATATATAGTGCCTTGAAAAAGTGTTCATACCCTTGAACCTTCCACGCATTTGACACCTTGGCCTATAAACTTAAATGTTTTTCATTGGTTACTGTGATAGACCAGCACAAAGTAGCACATAATTGTGAAATTAGTCTGAAAATGATACATGGTTTTCAAAATTTTAAGCAAATAAAATCTGAAAAGTGTGGCGTGCATTGTATTCAGCTCCCCTCGTCAATGCTGTAGAGCCACCTTTCACTTTCTGATACAGCTGCAAGTCTTTTGGGTATATCTCTACCAGCTTTGCACATCCTAGAGACTGAAATTTTGCCCATTCTTACGTAGCAAAGTAGCTCAAGCTCAGCCAGATGGATGGAGGCGTCTCAGGTTAGGTCTGGACTGACTGGGCCATTCTAACACATATTCTTTGATCTAAACCATTCCATTGTAGCTCTTGCTGTATGTTTAGAATTGTCTTGCTGGAAGGTGAATCTCCTTCCCAGTCTCAATCCTTTGCAGCCTCCAACAGGTTTTCTTCCAGGATTGCCCCGTATTTAGGTCCATCCATCTTCCCATCAACTCTGACCAGCTTCCCTGTCCCTGCTGGAGAAAAGCATCCCACAGCATGATGCTGCCACCACCATGTTTACAATTAAGGGATGGTGTGTTCAGGAGTGATAAGCAGTGTTACTTTTCACGCCCACACATAAGCGCTTTTTCATTTAGGCCCCAAATGTTCAACTTTGAAATTCTTGTCTGACCAGAGCACCTTCTTCCACATGTTTGCTGTGTCCCTACATGGCTCCTGGCAAACTGGAAACGGGACTTTGTATGTCTTTCTGTCAACAATGGCTTTCTTCTTGCCACTCTTCCATATAGGCCAGATCTGTGGAGTACAGGACTTACAGTTGTCCTGTGGTGAATTCTTCCACCTGAGCTGTGGATTTCTGCAGCTCCTCAAAGTGACCATGGGCCTCGGGCTTCTCTGACAGTGCGCTCCTGTCAGTTTGTCAATCCAGTCCAATTTAGGTGGGCCATGTCTTGGTAGGTTTGCAGTTGTAGCATACTTTTTCAATTTTTGGATGATGGATTGAACAGTGCTCCTTGAGATGTTCAAAGTTTGGGATATTTTTTTATAACCTAACTTTAAGCTTATCTACAACTTTATCCTGACCTGTCTGGTGAGTTCATGGTCTTCCTTGATGCTGTTTGTTCACTAATGTTCTCTAACAAACCTGGCCTTCACAGAACAGGTGCATTTATAATGAGACTAAAATTACACACAGGTGAACTCTATTATCTAGTTAGGTGACTTCTGAAGGCAATTGATTGCACTGGATTTTATTTGGGGTATCCAGAGTGCAGGGGAGCTGAATACAAATACTGCATACACTTTTTCAGATTTTTTATTTGCTTAAAATATTTAAAACCATGTATCATCTTAGTACCACTTCTGATGCTCGCGCTACTTTGTGTTGGTCTATCACAGAAAATCTCAATGAAAAACATTTAAGTTTGTGGTTGTAAGGTGTCAAAATGTGTAAAAGTTCAAGGGGTGTGAATACTTTTTCACAGCGCTGTATATGCAGTGCCGTGAAAAAGTATACTTACCTAATTCTTATTTTTTTGCATGTTTATCCCCACACTTACATGTTTCAGTTATCATACTAATTTAAATATTGAATAAAGATAGCAAGTAAACACAAAAAGCAGTTTTAAGTGATGATTTGTTGTGGGGAAAAAAAACTATCCAGACCTACACTTGGCCTATGTGAAAAGGTAACTCCTCCTAAACCTAGTAACTGGTTGTGCCATCTTCTTAGCAACAACTGCAATTAAGCGTTGCAATAACTTTGGCAATAAGGTCTTTCCGCGTCCTGTGGAGAGATTTTGGCCCACTCTTCTTTGCAAGTGTTTTAATTCAGCCATATTGGAGGGTTTCGAGCATGAACCCGACTTTTAAGGTCATGCCACAGCATCTCAATTGGACTCAAATTCAGCGGAACTTTGATAGGCCACTCCAAAACATTCATCCCTAGTTTTTAAGCCATTCAGAGGTGGACTTCGCTGGTGTGTTTTTGGATCATTGTCCTGCTACCCAGAACTCAAGTCTTCAGCTTGAGGTCAAGGCAGTGGCCACACATTCTCCTTCCAGGATTTTTGGGGAAGAGTGGTTCCATCAATCACAACCAAATCGTCCAGGTCCTGAAGCAACAAAGCAGCCCCAGACCATCCACACTACCATCACCGTGTTTGACTGTTGGCATGATGTTCTTTTTTCTGAAATGCTGTGTGTTACTTTTCGCCAGATGTGACAGGGCGCACACCATCCAAAAGTTCAACTTTTTGTTTAGTCAGTCCACAGAATATTGTCCCAAAAGACTTGGGGTTCATCAACGTGTTTTTTGGCAAAAGTAAGACCAGCCTTTATGTTCTTTTTGGTCAGCAGTGGTTTTCGTCTTGGAACTCTGCCATACCAGAGCCATTGCCCAGTCTCTTTCTTATGCTTAGTCATGAACACTGACCTTAACAGGGCAGGTGAGGCCTGCAGTTTTAGATGTTGTTCTGGGTTCTTTTTTAGGCCTCTTGGATGAGTCGTTCCTGGGCTCTTGGGGTCATTTTTGTAGGCCAGTCACTCCTAGGAAGGTTCACCACTGTTCCATGTTTTCCATGTTCCGATAGATGTCAATTACTTTGTGTCTCGTCTGTTCCTGAATTTCTTTAGATCGCAGCATGATGTCTTCCTTTTTTGGGATCTTTTGGGCTCCTTTTAGAAGTGATCTCTTGATTCAACAGGTCTGGCGTATTAATCAGGCCTGGGTGTGGATAGTGAAATTGCACTCCAGCTTTCCAAAAAATGTGATTAACCACTGTTACTTTATGATTTTACAAGGGGGGTAATTATTTTTTCACATAGGGCCATGAAGGTTTGGATAGTTTTTTCCTTAATAAATAAAATTATCCCTTAAAAACTATATGTATATATATATATATATATATATATATATATATATATATATATATACATACATACATATATATATATATATATATATATACATATATATATATATATATATATATATATATATATATATATATATATATATATATATATACATATATATATATATATATATATATATATATATATATGTATGTTTCTAATTTTAATAAGGGATAAAATAAGGGTCACAGCAGGGGTCTCCAACGAGTATGGTGATGAATCAGTTTATGCCGAGCTGCATAGAAAACCTTTCACCAAAAAAACCCATTTTTATTGATCATAGCAGTCCATAGGGTGTTTTATTTTGAAAAACACTTCACTCTGTGGCTCATAGGTGGCGGTGAGGCAACTCACTTGGTGAAGGTTATACGTTATGCACAATACTGTGTTTTCCTATACGTCTCACCCACCACCCACGGAAAAATGTCCGAAATAAAAATGATCTGTGGTGCCAAAAAGGTTGGGGACCACTGGCTTACGGAGTTGTGATCCTAGGGTCACCGGTTCGAATCCCGGACTAGTAAAGGTACTACTGAGGTACTCATAAGCAAGGTACCACCCCCACTCACCAAAAAGTTACTTCTTGCTGCTTTACAGATGGGTCAAATGCAGGGGTCACGTTTTGTTGTGGTGCACTGTGTGCTGTACTGTGGTGTGTTCACAATGATAAGTAATCACTCACTTTTCAGTCAGTTAATATGCTACTACTTCTGTGACATACTACCATTGACTGTTAAGATGGTTAGCATTCTCAAACAAGAAAACAACTTCTCTCAGTTTGTGTAAGAAAATTTTAAGTATCTTTTCAGGCCAAACGGAAGCGGCAACAGTTCTCGCTTCCTACAAGGAGCATCTAACCAAGTGGTGTTCCTCGTTTTGTTTGATCAAATTCAGGGTTGTCCTACTGGAAGGGAAGCAAGCATCATCAAACCTTACTTCTGACTGCTCGTTCAAGTTACTGTGACATCTTGCTTCATGAAACAGCTAAATTGAAAGATGAAATTTTTTGAGGGTTGGCTCATGTGTCACATTTTAAAGAGGAAGAAGCCGGTCCGTCCTGTGCTGGTGTGATGGCAAAACGTGAACACGTGTAGCACTCCGAGGTCCAGGGAAGGTTTAGAATGTGTGTGAAAAATTCAACTGAAAGAAAAAAAGAGGAGATAACTGACAAAAGGGTTAAGAAAATGGCAAGCGCTAAAATAACTACAACACAGATTAGGAAGAAAAGCTTTGATCAGCGTGTTCTAAAAGGAGCTCACTGCTAGCCTGAGGCATTTGAGTTTATATAGAGATCATCAGCCCACAGAAAGCTGCTGTCTTATAGAGAAAAAACTCCCGATTAAACACCCTGCAGTGTGCCTCCGAGCCTCATAACTGTGTGAAACATCCTGCACTCTGGCTAACCTCCTGGATTTTGTTACCAGTAAGGGGCAGTACAAGCAAAAATAATCATGTCCAGGAGTTACTGGTCTCAACTTTAGGTAATAACACTCAGCCTCCGTTACCTCTAAATTGAGACTTCGTTTTTATCCCTTTGTTACTGTATCGCTTGCTTCAAAATATTTATTACTGGTGGAAATAACTAAATGTGTAACAATACATCAATCTACCCTGATACTTTAATTCAGCCGTCAGCAAACTCATAGCGTCAATCCAAAATAAAAAATATAGATCAGACATCATGCATGTTGTAATGTGATTTTGCATTGGACAGGAGGTCTATTTTTATTTTTAAAATATAATGTTTTATATGGGGGCGGCACAGTGGTGCAGTAGTTAGAGCTGCCGCCGTACAGCGAGAAAGTCCTGGGTTCGAACCCCGGGCACGGCCGTAGGGCCCTTCTGTATGGAGTTTGCATGCTCTCCCCGTGTTTGCATGGGCTTTCTCCGGTTTCCTCCCGCAGTCCAAAGGCATGCGATGTAGGTTAATTGGTGACTCTAAATTGACCCCGTAAGGTGTGAATGTGTGCGTGGGTGTGTGCCCTGCGGTGTGCTGGCACCTGCCCAGGGATGTTCTCCGCCCTGCGCCCGTACGTTCCCAGGATAGGCTCCGGTGCCCCCGCGACCCCAGTTGGGATTAAGCGGTATATTTAAATATTTGGTTGGGCTCAGGAATAAAAATGGTGAAAGATATTTTAGTTATTTAGTGATATTGTTATACACGGAAGTGATTGTGTTAAATCAACATATGAAATAGTCTCATATTAATTACTGGCTCCTGAATGAAATCAAAGCAAAAATCGTATCGTAGCAGACTATGGCTACGTTCACACTGCCAGCCACATCGTTCAATTCTGATTTTTTGCTCAGATGGGCTTTGTCTATCTTGACGGTTCACATTCATAACTACAAGTGACCTGTATCTGACTGTAACGTGAACGCATCGGTCCTCCGGAACGTCACGCATGCGCACATTAATACATTTTTACACGGGTCAACTGCGTCACCAACAACAGAAAACGTCTGTGGGACGACTCACGGCATTAAAAATGGAGGCGTTAGTAGCTCACGCATGTGTCGCACTTTGCTCTGGAGGACGACAAACAGTGACTCAGCTGTACATGAGCAGGTCGAAAAGGAGAAAAAAAGTCAGGCGGCTAGCTTTTTCTGTTATCACAGCTCTCCTCCATTTTTACCTTCCCGCGCTGCCGGTGCAGGCTGATGATGTCGGCGCATGCGTATAAGCAAAAAGCCACACGAATTCCGATCTGAGCGTTCACGTTCAGGACGCATGGCCGCGGATCGGAAACGTATTGGATTTAGTACCACATATGAAAGTGACACGAATCTGATTTGAAAAGATCAGATTTGCGTGTCCACACAGCCCTGAAAAGATCAGATCTGTGTCACATTAAAGCAAAAAAATCCGATTTGAGTCACTTCAGCATGGCAGTGTGAACGTAGTGATATCGGTAGATATTGAATCGTTGTTGAAACATACAATTTACACCCCTATTAAAGCTCTCAGATGAGAGTCATAAGCTCATTTAAAATACTGCACACCCACCGACCCACCCACATTTACATCACTAGCAGCTGGTAAAGGTTAGGAAGTTCGCCCCGTGATCGGAAGGTCGTCGGTTTGAAGCCTGAACCAATAAAGGTTCCCCTGAGGTGCTCATGAGCAAGGTACCGTCCCCAAGCACTGCTCCCCGGGTGCTGCCCATGTTAGCTGCCCACTGCTCCTTCACAGATGGGTCAAATGCAGAGGTCACATTTCTTTGTGGTGCACTGTGTGCTGTGGTGTGTTCACAATGACAAAAAATCACACACTTTCAGTTTCCACCAGGACACTCACACACACTTACTATTTTTGTGAGGTCCTTCCACTGACTCCTATTATGACCAGATGTAAATAACACTGCACCTCGAACCCTAACACTACACCAGTAACCAAATGCAAATGCTTTTACTTTCTCGAAAAAAACATGAACATTTTCTACAAAAATTGTTTTCCTTTTGGGGACCGCTCCAATGTCCCCACAAGCCGTATTGATATTTACACTACCGCGGTGGTCTAGTGGTCAGGATGCTTGCCTCTGGACCAAGAGGTTGTGGGTTCACTACCATCATTGTGTCCCTGAACAAGACCCTTGCTCCAGGGAGTAAGGGCCAGTGTCCACCAAACGCGTTTTTTGCACTGGCAGCGGCTATTTTTAATACAAATCGTATGATCTTCAGCGTTCAGAGCGCTAAGCACCTTCAGAAAGAAAAACGCAGGTGGAGATGTTTACATGGAATAGGAATGGACATGGAGGTGCCCAGTGACGCTTTTCATAACTTAGCAACAATCGCTGAGGAACGTGCCGAGAAAGTGCTCTGGAAGTGAGGTTTTGACCGCTCTCAGCGCAAAAAACTTGTTTGGTGGACACAGGCCCTTATTGAAAAAAAGAAGAGAACGGAAGTTTCTCTGGATTAGATTGTCTACTAAATGCTGAAGAGGTAAATGCAAGCGTGATATTTACCAGGGGTGTTAAAATGAATCACATAATCGATACAGACACGGACGATTCTGCATCGATGCAGTGGCAGACCATAATCGATTATATCGGGAGATTTTAAGCCGGTGGCTCGCTGCCCACTGCTGGTCCGCCGCAGCATTGCAGATGATCTGTGACATGCAGTCCAGTTTCACTAATGAAATTATTTTTCAAAATTATTTCATTTGATTTATTTTAAAAAATATTTCCAAATGATTTTGGCATCTTTATACATAATAAATGCAAATCTCTAACAAGTTATAGATACACACACACACACACACACACACACAGAGGACAGCCTTTGGAGTGGTGGACCCTGGGACAGGACCAGTTGAAAACCACTGGACTATATCATGATAAGATTGTGAGGTGACTTTCTGGTAGAACATCCCGCTAGTAATTATGGGATGCATCATGATGCTTCGAGATATCGTATCGAATTGCATCGTACCGTTGACCTGATATTCATAATCTACTCGAATTGTGAGACCAGTCAAGGTTCACACCTCTAATATTTACTACGCTGTAATAACTGAATACACTGTGTCGCTGGACGATTTTTCTGTAATTCTGTAATCACAGTATTATAAATATCACAGTTGTGTAAATATGACTACTGTGCTGCTCACACATGCACAACAAGACCAGCGTGCAGGGACGAACAAAAAGGCTTCAGACGCTGACTGAGACAGATCAGTGACACCAGAACACACACACACACAGTTACACCCTTGGAGAAGCAGACAGAGGCTAACACAGACAGGAGCAGACAGGCTGACGTCTGGGAGAGAGAGCAGGACTCACTTTCTCTTGTCTTTGTCCTTTTTGACGGCGCTCTGCAGCGACAGACCCTGCAGCGTTTCGGCCGCCACCTTCCTCCTGCTGAAGGAGTTTATCTCCTCCTCCAGAGCTCGACGCTTCTCCTCCAAAGTCCTCCTCTCCTCCTGATGCATCCGCTTCAGCTGCTCGAAACGCTCATGCAGCTGTGAGGGTCCACACACACACACACACACAATGCTTCAGAGTCTAGAGTGAGATATGTACATGGTAATGCGTGCAGACACACTCGTCACTCCTCCTTGCTACGAACCCTGCACACTTTGTCTCACACACACACACATACACACACACAAGCTGGAACACACTCCAGTAAGACGTGTCCATGTTTTAGGGACACATCAGGAGTTGACATGCTATGTATTGAGATTTAACAGGCAGGAGGGATTAAAACTAACTAAAACGAAATTTTAATCAGAAATATGCTGATTTCAAGACTGTGTCAATATTTACACATCAAACTATGACAAATCTGAGTAGTGTAGGGCGTCCTGAACACAACAACATAAAGCATGTATGACTAACTTCTACACACACACGAGAACAAGTCTAAAAATAAAGGGCTGTAAGGGATCATTTAGATTTTTTAAACAAAAGCTAGTTCGTTGTACATTTTTAGACTTGTCATTTTTCAGTTTTTAAAAAAAGAATTGATCTGATTACTCGATTAATCGATGAAAAGAATCGACAGAACACTCAATTACACAAAGAATCGATAGCTGTAGACCGACTCTATACACTTTCGTTCCTGACCTCCTCACCTCTCTCTCTCTGTCTTTCAGCTCGGCCTCCGTCTCCTTCACTCTGTTGACAAACGTCTGCCTCATGTCCTCCTCTCTGCACTGCAGCTCGGCCAGGAACTCCCGCTTCCGAGCCACGTACGTCTCCTGCAGACTGAGACGGAGATGAGACGAGAGTTGCTCCAATGGAAACTGACTGATTCTCTACAGTGATGTTCATAACGTGAAGCCTGACAGCTTAGCACAAGTAGAAGGACGCACAGCAGGCTTACAAGTGAAAATTGTTGCGACTTTGTTGGGAATCGTTCATGGAGAACGTTTCCATTTTCAACCAGTTCAGCACTGTGGAGGGAAGTGATGCTAATTTACTCAGAGGTGGGAAGAAATGGAGGGAGTTAAAAGAAGAAACAGCGGAAAGAAGAAGTCGCTTTGGATAACGGCGTCTGCTAAATGCTGTGAATGTAAAATACACGTGACAACGTACTCTGCAATAAACTTGATTGTGGTTCTGATTCTGATACATCTGAATTAATGTGATTTTCACCCCCCTCGTGAACCCCTCGTTGTAAATGTGGAGGATGTGTGAACCCTGCAGCAGGAACCTGAATGGCTGGCTGTCAGTGTCCGTGTCCTTGAAGCCCATCTCCTCCAGTCTGCAGCGACGGTAGAGTTCGTAGTGGCGAGTGTGTGTCTGCTCCCTCAGGTCCTCCATGTTCACACGGATTAACATCTCTCTCAGCTTCACAAAGTCACAGTGGGCCTCGTTCTCCACTGCACTCACAAACACACACAAAAACACTCTATTTTGCAGGATGGGGAGTATATGCATGCATTCCCGCTTGTAGATAATTGCCAAATTACAGCAAACTTGAGATATGATTTTAAATCTAAAGCTACAACACTAGGGGCTGGTTTCTTCAAGGATTTAGGACTAGTCTTGGATTAAAGACTAATTAAAGGCTTGGATTAAAGCCCCCCCCAGTTTCTACAGTATGAACAAATTAGGCACATAAAGTAAATCAAAAATATATGAATACAAATGAGTCACATAGAATAAGCAAAGTCTATATACTAGAGTTGGGATCAACACCACCTAAACCAAGACCAGACCAAGACCAGAGTGTGTCCAGACTGAGCCAAGACCAAGACTCTGAAGGACCGAGACCGAGACGAGACTGAGACTGGACCAATGCACGTTTTACACCACATGTCAAATAAGTTGAAGATGTAAAGCCTAAGCAACATTAAAGATGTTTATTCAATATTTCTCTCTTCCATATTTATAATGAGGAAATCACTTCACTGGAAGCAGTTATCAACACTGATCACATCATATGTTAAACTCAACAAACCACAGTGAACACTCCTCAAGACCAAACTCACTGTTTTATTAACCTGCAGAGTTGTTATTGTGCAGAGACATTCTATGGCTTAGTGCTGTGAAGAAAAATAAGGTTAGTGCCAGACGGAAACACGTCTTTATCCATTTGGTATCTATCTGGATACAGAATAAAATTATTTGATAACAAATAATGCATTTTTCTATATTTATTTTTCCCTGTTGATTACTCTCTAACATTATAAAATGGAAAACATATATTTTCTGATCAGCTGAAAATGAAGAAATACTAAAGTTTTGGGTAATTTTAATCTGATTTGGATTCATTTTGGTCTATAAAATTAGTTGCTTTTTGGACTTTCTGGAAGAGAACTACATTTTCGTGCTTGATGGCGTTCCATATTAGAGTCGCGATGGCTAACGCGTGTGTTTACATCTCGAATATTTAATTAATGTATTTTTACACAATTACCTCAGTTTTTGAGCTCTACATTACTCAGAAATAACTTCACATACAGAGGAGTGAATATAATGTGGGGTAAGTTGAAGGTATTGTGATTGTGACGGTATGTGTGTGGTTTCTGTAAGTTAAAGGGATTCTGAGTTATTAAAACACTAATTAATAAACAAGGCAAAATGCCTGCGTCGCTCTCAAAAAGTTTTAATAGTAATATTCTCAGAGTTGTGGTCTCGGCTGGTCTCCAAATAAAATCCCGAGTCCTCTTTGTCCGAGTCCAAGACAAGGCCGAGACTTTTAAAAACTGGCCGGTTCGAGGCCGGTCTTGAGTTCTACAACACTACTAAATGCGTAGGCTATAAAATATTTAAAACAAAAAACAATAAACTTTAAACTAGAGGTAGATAAAGACACTGTGCAATAGTTACGTGGACCAATTTAGTCCAAGACTAGTCCTAATCCATGTTTTAAAGCCAGCCCTAAAAACTCAAATACTCCAAAAATAGGCTTAATCCATTCACCAAAATCCATGGACTTTAAAATGGAGCTTCTATATGAGTTATCCAAACAAATTCCAATAACATTATATGAAGAATAACATTAAATGAAGAATTAACATTTTTTTAACATTCAGAACTCTTAATTTGGTGTTTAAAATAAATTCTCTAAGAATAAACAGTTTACTTAAAACATATTAATATTAAAAGCACGTGAAGGACTTAGGAGTCTGATTTAGGAGTATATCTCAATGTTTATACCTCTTGCCTTAAGTCTTGAATAAAAGGACAAATTTTTCGATTTAAATCTATCTTTGCTAGTATGAGGATCTTGCTTTTTTTTCTGCCACATGTATGTCACTATGGACGCCGTCGCAGAGGTACCTTGAGGACTGGTCTTTAATACCATGATACTTAAAATATTTTCTGTACCTGTAAATCCCATTATCACATTGCATTCATATTACATAAAAATTCTGCAGCTATTATTATGAAATTTCACCTTTAAATTAAAATATAATATGAAAGAATATGACAAAATCTGCATCTCCTTGTTTTTGTAGTAGATACGCACCCTGCACCACGCCCCAGGGGTACTGCCTGGCCCTCACCAGCTTGTTGCCCATTTTAACCTCCTCGCTGCTCCCCACCACCGCAAATGGAAGATGCGCCTGTTAACAACACGACACAAGGTAAATCCTGCCATCTGCTGGCTTTGAGAGCTCTAGCCTAACCATTTATTATAAGAATTATTATTAATGCATCTTGGTGCATCATCTTCATGGTAGCATAACAGTTAAGGGTGTTCGTTCCATGACCGGAAGGTCGCCGGTTGGAGTTCCGGACTGGTAAAAGGTACCAAAAAGCTGCCAGTTGCTCCTTAAGGGATGGGTCAAATGCAGAGGTTACATACCGTTGTGGATTACTGTGTGCTGTGAAACACTGTGAATAACTGAAAGCCTGTGTTGATCATAAAATGGGGAGTTCAAATACCAAGAACCACCACTGGGCCCCTAAACAAGGCTCTTAACCCCAAACTGCCCCACAAAGAGTGTCCCTGTTATTAGGAAATGAATGAGTGCCTGCTTTAACCGCACTGAATTCTTCTGTCCGTGCCTGCTCGTGACATGTAGCCAAACTAATCAGACCCTCCAGGATTTTGCGATGTTGCCATCGCAACTATTAATGCAAATTCAGCCAATCCCCGCAAATTCATTACTACCGCGCAATTGTGACCAATCATTGTCGATTCCTGCAAAACGTTGAGCCATACGTCTGCGAACTCACATCCTTGTTACGCAGGAAACGTGTGATTAAAAATGCCTCGCATTCACCTTCAAAAACAGCTAAATGATTAATGGTTAATAAAAATAATAGTAAAAGAATCATAAAAGGGGTTCAAAATCACAAATTTTTCTTGCTTCAACAACTTTATTACAACAAAAGGCCTAAAAACACCACAACCTTCATCTCACATTTTTTGAAAAGTTTTTGAAAGCATTTTAGGCCGCAAAAATAGCCAAAAAAAAAACCCAAAACAATGAAATCCTGGAGGAATTGACTAATAATATCTTGATAAAATGACTTAAATGTAGTTTATAGAGATTCCCTACAGTAACGTTAAAAATCACGTCATATTGAGCCGATTTACAGAAAAGTTGAGACGAGAGCGTAATTTCTGCCTACTTTTATTATCAGTTGTATTAGTCGTTTCATATAAGTTATGTAGAGATCATATTTTAATGGAAATGAAGTGCCGGCAACATCTGTTGGAGAGGTCACATTTGGTTGGTACGTGGTGTGTCCGCAATGACAAATAATCACTCACGTTCACTCTCACTTAATCATGTGACGACATAAGTAACTGACCGACTAGTAAATTAGCTGGCATCTATTTCAACAGTCAATTATATCGATTCGTTGTTGCAGCCCTAATATGATCCAACAGAATTTTATTTGTATAGTGACAAATTTTTAACAGACATGGTCACACAACCGCTTAACAAGCAAGCCAGCCATCACAGTGGTAAGGACAACTTGACAGGAATCAATACACCTCCTCTGGGGTATGTCAGGCTGAGTTCACACATTTACAGTGTGTATGTGTGTGTACGAGCGTGCAAAAGACTACTAGACTCACGTTCATGGATGAGTTGATTTCGGTAACGGCCTCGTCGTCCGTGGGGAACTGGTAGATCTGGACTCCACTGCTGACCAGCTCGCTCATAATCTTGATCTTGAATTTGTGGAGCTCAGATTTGGAGATGGTGTCTGCCTTGGCAATAACGGGAATGATGTTGACCTACACGGGGAGTAAAAAACCACAGGTAGTCAAGGATGATTTCTGAGCAAAAGCAAAAATGATTCAAGATTCTTTAGTTGTCCGAAATGCACTCTGATTTGTTGATATACTGTTCAAACTAATAGAAATGAACGGATAAGGTGGACTGAGGTGCAATATAATATCAGTACCTTACTGTCCAGTTTCTTCATAGTGACCAGATCGAGGGACTTGAGCGAATGGCCGGTTGGCGTAATGAAGTAAAGGCAGACGTGAATCCTTGCGTCCTGGAAGTTGTGAAGAGAACGCTTTATCTTCAGCTCCTCTTGGAGGAAATTTTCAAACTGGGTGTCAATGTAGTCCATGATGGGCCTGTAGCTACAGACATAAACAGAGTCGTTACTCCACACGTCCATCATTTATTGTGATATGGGTTAATTTGCTCATGACTTTGAATATTGGCGGCAATGTGGTGCGACTCCAGAGCTTTGTCAACGGTCAGAGAATTGTGGGTAAGAACCCCACTACTACACTACTAACTTTGGTGTCATGAGTGAGAACTTTAAACCTTCAGAAACACTGAATAAAGAAATAATCTACCCTCACTCTGACTTCCAATAAAATCTTCCGATGAGGTGATGTGGATGATGGGAATAAGCAAGAAGTACAGAGGGCACATGAGTTACGATGACTCAAAGTGCGATTTTGCGATCTTACGATGATGATAGCGATACAATAAATTTATACAATAATTAACGTTTCGTGCGGCAGGCAAACGTAGCAGCGTATGTGGTACGATACGTTGGGGCGCTGCTGGGATGTACGCATCTCCCGCCTCCCGTGATCTACAGAGTTCTGTTGTCTCTGTGTTTGAAAAAGTGCAAAAGTTCAAAGCCCAAGTTTAGTCTGAAAAGCATGTCTTCCAAACGCCCAAGTATGTCTCCTGCTGGTAGCCATGTCTCGACTTTTTGTTTTCAAGTTACGATAGTGTCACCGTAACGCATCTCCATCGTAAGTCGGGGTCTAGCTGTACTGACACTCCGTCACATGTAGTATTCCATTTTATTTTTGATGTATGCCAGCTATAACTTTGCAAATACCATAGATTTTTTTCACAGTGGTTAAACAGGCATCCTTTATACAGTATATGGAGGAAGAAGACCATGCCGGGAAAGAGGCCTGCACTGGGCAGAAATCCATCAGCTGAGTTCAACTATAACACTCTTTTGTCCATTCTCATCAGCAAGCCAAGCGAGAACGAGCCAAAATATATTTGACAATCACCACATTATTAGTCTCAACTAGGGATGCACCGATCCGATACGTGGATCAGATATCGGTCCGATAACGACTCAAACAGCTGGATCGGGTATCGGTGACATTGGGTCGATCTGTAAATGTGCACACGCTCAGTTGGTTCAGCATGGGAAGTGTTACTGCGGTAAAGCTGGTTTATTGTTCAACATTCACACTAATTCCTACATATTGATATGACAATGAGCAGAACAAGCAACGCAACACACTACAAGCCCAAAAGCATATCACACCATTATACTGTTTCATTTCCTTAACAACACCAGCTCTCACTCACAATCTCTGTGTTCCTGATGCTTTTAGCGCCGCAGGATTAGGGAGCGTCACTAAATTACACAACTGTGTTTAAAGGAATCATGTTTGAGATGTTATTTTAATCATAAATCATTTAGCATATACATATGGCTGTGTAATTATTACATGGGTTTAGTTGGAAAACTGGATTTAAGTCAAGTATTTCCTTAAGCAGAACAGAATAATCTCAGTCTCCTCCTCACAGAGAAATACACAACTCAGTTTAAAACTGGTATGGGATCGGTACTCGGGATCGGCCCACACCCAACGTCCGAGCAGCGGCATCAGTATCGGAAGTAAAAAAGTTGGATTGGCGCATCCCTAGTCTCAATTTATAGTCTTTACTGATATCACAGGGACGATTTGGGACGATTTGAAGACCGGCCCTAAAGATCATCTTCACAAGGAAGAATGGTCCTCAAATGAATCACAATTATTTATATAACTATGATATCCTTCGGTTGATTTGTGAAAGTCATTTACACATTTTTGACCCAACAAATACAAATGAATCAGATCAACACTCATTCATTCATTCATTCATTCATTATCCGAACTGCTTAATCCCAACTGGGGTCGCAGGGGGTCCGGAGTCTATCCCGGAAACTTACGGGCACAAGGCGGGGAACAACCCTGGGCAGGCACCAACACACCACAAGGGACACACACTCACACAATCACATTCACATATTACGGGGCCAATTTGGAGTCACCAATTAACCTGTAGTGCATGCTTTTGGACTGTGGGAGGAAACTGGAGCACCCGGAGGGGACTCACACAAACACGAGGAGAGCATGCAAACTCCACACAGAAAGACCTCACGGCCTGAACCCAGGACCTTCTCGCTGTGAGGCGGCAGCGCTAACCACTGCGCCACCGTGCCACTAGTTCAACACTGTTTAAAAATAATCAAAAGCATAGTCTACATAGATAACAATATTTAGCAGGATTCAACATGGCTGAAGTAAAAGATTACGATATTCCCCTGATGTATAATATATATATATATGTATATTGAGATCCTCCGTACCTCTGCTCTTTATTGACCTGGTCCCCGAACCCTATCGTGTCTACAATGGTCAGTCTGAGGTTCACATTGCTCTCCTGCAGGTCGTAGGTCATGGGGCGCAGCAACACGGCACTTCGGTGGTGACTGCTCTCGTCGAGTTCAAACGTGGTGTTGAACAGGGTGTTCATTAACGTGGATTTGCCGATCCCAGTTTCACCTGAAGGCCAGCAGAACAACACACTCAACCAACATCTGCCGCACACAGACCCAATCCTTATAGACCGTAAAAATCATTGGATCAAAAAGTCATATTAACAAACTTCACTTCTACTTAAAACGATTATATATGCATTTGCAACTACTTTATTAGACATGATTAAGAGTGAATGTGTTAATACACCACTAAAGAACTTTATATATTGGGTTGGTGGTGGTCTGGTGGTTAGGACGCTCGCCTCTGGACCAGGAGGTTGCGGAGGTTCGAATCCTTCCTCCAACACTACCATTGTTGAGTCTGTGAGCAAGTCCCTTAGCCCCCAAGTTGCTGTAGGGAAACTGTAACTGGGAATTGGAGGTTGCTCTGGATATGAGCATCTGCTAAATACCGTAAATATTCAAATCTGTTAAATTGAGAGAGCAAGATTGTGGTTCTGCCCAGTGATAATTAGCATCTAAAGTGACCCGAACTAGCCAGATGCATTTAAAGGCCTCAGTTTGATACGTTTCAGAGGAGTTCATTTGGCAAAAAATTGATTTATGGTTAATTTATTTGAGTTCTTTTCAATAGCTGAATGAGATTAAGTGTAAAAATATCTTTACAGATGACTTTAGATAAAACATTCAAGTAGAACCTAATGCTCTAAATGAAACACCAACCAGCGATTTCTTACGAATAGCAAAACTAAACTTAAAATAATGAGCTGAAATCATATATCATATCGTAATCAGATTTTTATTCCACCCACTTAAACTAACCTCTACTCCTTCTACAGTTTTTGTGCTAGAAACGTTCTAACTCTAAAATGTGTGGTCTATAGCGGTGTGGGCTGCATGTATACACGTTTTCGATATGTGAACTCCTTTGTGAGTTCTGTCCATTTTTGCTTCCGTGTTTTTCTCCAATAGATTAACATGGAACTTAAATTTGGGCACTTTACAGCACAACCGCCGTTTTTCACAAAGACACCAAATACCACGTTTCGACGTGGAGACACGGGTCTCTTCGCATATCTGTAGCCGCCATGATCCGCACTCATCTTGCTTAACCTTTTTTCTGTGGTTTATTTTTTCCCATAGGAACGCATTCGTTTTCTCACCTTAAGAATAGATGGGATTTGGGATTGGAAAGATTTCCTTCACCTGTTTACACACGGTTCTTATGGCGCCTCAGACCACCTCACTGAGCACACATCTCAATAAGAAAATTGTCATTGTGATTGCTCAAGTTTTGTAGCTGAGACATGAAAACTAGCCGAGTAGAAAGACTTTGATTAAAATGCACTGAAGTGAATGAGAAAAGAATGAGGGATGATGATAAAAGTAAGAAAAAGACGAGTGCGTGTGGAAACAGATTGAGGTGTGTGTTCAGTGAGGCGGCCTGAGGCGGCATAAGAACCGCGTTGACTGTCGTGTGTAAACAGGTGAAGGAAAGCTTCCGAGTCCCAAATCCCATGTATTCTTAATGGGAGAAAACGAATGGGTTCCTACGGGAGAAATAAACGACAGAATAAAAGGATGAAAAAGACGAGTGCGGGTCATGACGGCTACAGATATGCTAAAAGAGGCCCATTGGCCCTCGAATCACACCAAATTTGGTGGCTTCCAGTGTTGCTAACTATCTCCTACAGAAAGTAGCTGAAGTTTACCCAGAAAGTCGCTAGATGTCGCTAGATGACGACACGCTAATTTGCATATAAATGAC
>JAVGVS010000915.1:0-60872 GCA_032718565.1 Distichodus sexfasciatus
ACACACACACACAAACACAGACACTTCTTGCCGTCTCTGTCTTTTATTCTCTCTCTCTCGCTCGCTTGCTCTCTCATTCTTTCTCTCTCGTCCATTTCTTTCTTTCTTTCTCATTTTCTCTCTCTCTCACTCTCTCTCTTTAATTCTCTCACTCTCTCTCCTTCAAAAAACTTTCTCTGTCTGTTCTCATTCTCTCTGCATCTCTCTCCATCATTCTCCCACTCCATCTCCACAACTACTGTCTTTCTCTTCTTCATTAGTCTCACCCTCCTCCTCTGTCTCTCTTTCACTCTTCATCCCCAAACTTTCTCTCTGCATCCTTACATACTCTCTCTCCATCCTCCTCTGTCTCTCTTTCATTCTTTCTTTCATTCTCTCTCTCACTCTCTCTCTCTCTGTCTCTCTCTCTCTCCACCCTCATCCTCTCTCCTTACTTTCTCTCTCCATCCTCAATTCCAATCATTTCTCTTTCTCATTTTCTTTCACTCTATGTCCTCCTCTCCATCCTTACTCTCCCCCCAGCTCCCTCTCCATCTTCATCCTTCCCCTCCCTCCATCCCTCCATCCTTCTCCCTCTCTCTGGCAATATTTGAGCCATTGTTTCATTTTACAGTAGAGAGGTCATTGATTTAGAAGCAGGGATATTATCAAAGCATATGGGGGAGATATGCATTTTAGACAGAGACAAAGAGAGAGAGAGAGAGAGAGTGAGATGAGAGACAGAAGCTAGAAGCCTTTAGGCGTGTGTTTGAGAGCTGCCAGGACTCGTCTGTAGCGTCGGCGGCGCCTGGCCTCGCATTATTAATTGCTCGGCTCTTCTTAGGGTGGCGATGTGCAAACAATATTAACATGAACTAATATGTTTAAAACATGAAAGCGCCGCTTGCTAAGGGAGTTATATCCGAGATTGATTCCGAGAGCGTATTTAGCGCTAGAAAATCATCCGTTTCGCCAACGTTAATAACGTTACGGCGTTATTGCTTAAGGATAAATAGTCAGATTAAGGGACCCGTCAGACTTTTGGCTATCGTAAGAATCAACTCGCCGTCGCATCAGTACTCGACTGCGATCGAGTGGATTATTAAATCGCTACATGGTTTATGGTTTTATCCTCGTCGCACGCTTGCAAACATTATAATTATGCAGCAAAGCAGTGGTGAATGTAAACATAATGGGGTTTGATGGTGCGTTTATCGTCTGTGTTGATGTACTGGACGTCGAGACGAACAGTCACACGTTGCTTTTGGTGAAATATCCTCGTGACAGGAGGAGGCTGTGGAGAAACGACCCCCACATTTGTTAAAGCCGCCCCACGTCTCTGTCTCTACCCCGGAATCCGGCCACATCACCATTAAGCCTCAAAATTACACGTTCTATCACCCGCGCGGCTCACCTGAGTATTGCATTACTGAAGGAGAGGATGAATAATTAATGATGAAGAATAGGTTCCTGGCAATCGCAGCGCGCCTGCAATTTAATAATGAGCATTATGTTTCTTCTTGTTGGTGTTGTTGTCTTTCCCTCCCCCCCCCTCTCTCTTTCTGTCATTCATTCCTCCTCTCTCTCTCTCTCTCTCTCTCTCTCGTCCCCCTCGTCCATAGCTGTTCATTTTTCTCATGTGTCTAAACAGGGAAGAGGACCCCAGGACCCAGCAGGTATCATCTTTAAATAACCAATAGAGCTACAACACTCTTTCATTCCTTCATTCTCCCTCTCTCTCTCTCTCTCTCTCTCTCACACACACACACACCCCCACACACACCATGTCTCTCTCTGATACTTTTTCTGTCCATCCTTTTCTTCCTCCATTCCTACCTTCTCACCCTCTCTCTCTCTCTCTCTCTCTCTCTCTACCTTCTTTTAATCTCTCTCTCTGTTATTCTTTCACGTCTCTCTCTTGCTCTCTCTCTGTCAGTCTAGCCCTCTTACTCTATCTATCTATCTATCTATCTATCTATCTATCTATCTATCTATCTATCTATCTATCTATTCATTCCATTCTCTCTTTTTTCTCTTTTTTTCTCTTTTTTTCTCTCTCTTTCTCTGTTAGTGTATAGTATCTTTCTTTCTCTCGTTCTGTCTCTTTTTCTTTCTCACTCTCTTCCCTTCTCTTCACCTGTCTATCAATCAATCAATCAATCAGTCAATCAATCAATCAATCTATCAATCAATCAATCAATCAATCAATCAATCAATCAATCAATCAATCAATCAATCAATCAATCTATCTATCTATCTATCTATCTATCTATCTATTCCCCTCTCTCTCTTTTAGTCTTTCTCCCTCACTGGCACGCTCTCTGAGTCTGTCTGTCTCTTTCTCTCTCTCCATCCTCCCATCTATCTATCCCATTGTTTCCCTCGTTCTCCCTCACTGTAACTCACTGACACACAAATGCGTCTTAAAATGCAAATATTAAAGATGTAATGAAACAATAAAGTGAGAAGCGTGCTCTCATACCTGTGCTGTCCGTTCTTCTGAGACTGCTTCGGCCTGCAACCACACCTTACACGTCTATCATGTCTCTCAATCTGTCTGCTTCACACACACACAAAGCCTGGCTTTAATTTAGAACAGCAAGAGAAAACGAGAGGTAAAAGAAGAGTAAGAGAAACATAGGGAACAAAACAGAGAGAAATAGAAAAACAGAGAGAGGCAGAGACAGAGAGAGAGAGAAACTTTGTTGCATATGGAGTATTTCGGCGCTAAGCAGCCGGCTGATGGTGATTGGACAAGCGAGTGTGTCTGGCCGGTGTTTTGGTGTGTGTGTGTGTGTGTGTGCGTTTGGCCAGCAGTGTGTGTTGGTGCGTAGGCCAGGTCCTTGCTGCAGGCGGCTCAGGTTGGCCCGAGTTCCGCAGGAGAGCAGATGGGCAGCCAAAGCTTGTAGTCACACTTACCTTCCCCGCTAAAGCCCTAATCCCCCCAACACACACACACACACACTCCTCCAAGACGGGCCCCGCACCGCCGAGAGGGGCTCCAATCTGGACGCGGGGGGGACGCTGCCAAACGCTCGCTACACACACATGCAAATGGACTTCTTTTGAGTTGTCCCCCGGCCAGAGCCCGTCTCCTTCAGAGTAATTAAGATACCTTGGAAAAGGAGAAAAACACAACAACAAAACAGGAAAATCCTGGTGAGAAAGACTAGAGGTTTGAAATGGATTAAGAAGAAGGTGGAGGAGGAAAGGAGGGAGCAAGAGAGGGATGGATGGATGGATGGAGGGAGGGAAAGGGACAGGGCAAGAACTGTAGGCTTGTTTGTTCATTCTGCGTTCCATTCACTTTACATTTATAGTTTCTTACCAATATGTGCACGTGTACAGTTACTGTTTGTAGTATAAATCTTTTAAGAACAGAATTTTCTATACATTTTTTATTTTTACTCGTTAGTTTTTAGTTTATCCTAATATTTCTGCAGCTTAAGCTGTTGTTAACTTCTAATTTATAAAATTGAGTGAAAGTGAGTGATTATTTGTCACTGTGAACACAGCACAGCACACGGTGCACCACAACCAGTTATGACTTCTGGATTTGACCCATCCCTAAAGGAGCAGTGGGAAAGTGACATGGGCAGCACGCAGGGAAGCAGTGCTTGGGGTACCTTGGGGAACCTTGCTTATGAGTACCTCCGGGGTGCCTTTATCAGTCCTGGATTCAAACCGTCGACCTTCTGATCACGGGGTGAACACCCTAACCGTTACACCACCAACTGCCCCAATTTTGTGTGTGTGGTGGTGGCCTAGTGGAAGGATGCTCGCTTCTGGACCAATAGGTTGTGGGGTTGAATCCTTCCTCCAGCACTACCACCATTAGCCCCCTTTAGTAAGAGCATCAAGGTGCTCCAGAGAAGACCCTGTAATTAGGAAATGCAGGTTGTTCTGGATAAGAGCATCTGCTACATGCCATGAATGTGAATGTGTGTGTGTGTGCGTGCAGATTTTTGGGTAAATGTGTAGACCTCAGTAAAATATCTGAAATTCTGATGTGTATCAGGTATTTGTGGCTTTTTGAAGGCTTGCTGACTGATGGGTTTTTAGGTGAGGTTGTTAGGATGTAATTGTTCCCGAAAATTCCCAAGGTTTTGTGGCTTTTTGAGCAGTTTTAAAAGATTGCAAAGATTGTAACTTTTTCGGCATATGTGAGGCCCTGATGGAAAACCCTAAGAAACGTAGAAAACTTAGGCCACGTCTACTCGTACACGGGTATTTCTGAAAACTGGGGTTTTTCTATGCGTTTTGGCCTTTCGTCCACATGTAAAAGGGCGTTTTGGGTCATTGAAAACAGAGGTTTTTGAAAACTCCAGCCAAAGTGGCAATTTTTGAAAACTCTGTTTCTACGTTTAGGTGTGGACAAGAAAAACGAAGATCGTTTTGTGTTACACTGTGCGCCACTCATATGACGTCACAGTATGTGCCGTGTCTGCATTAGGTTTTCATCTACAATGCAAAGCATACTTTTGACAGCTTTTTTGCGATTGCATGTGGACGGAGATATTTTTGAAAACGATTAAAACAAAAAAGGAAAATCTCCTTTTTTTCCTCCTATTTCAGAAATACCTGTGTACGTGTGGACATGGCCTTAGCTTGATTTACCAGGGTTTTGAGTGTGTATGATGACATACTCATATGTGAAGGCCGGTTATCATGAGGAAAAACTGCTTTTATTGAAAATAAAATGTGAAATATGGTTTACTTCTAGTAATTATGACAGTGTGTGGAAGGACCAAACAAAGATTGCAAGACCCAATTGTGTGGATGTGTGTTCTACTTAAACTCATTCAAAAATTAGCATGTTTGCCTCTTATGATAACAAAGGTAGCTCTTTCATTTTAGGTCCGAATCCACCAATATTATTCCTTTTAACAGGGAACTGGCCAGAATTAATAGCACTTAGAGGCAGTGTACAAACCTTCCTGACATCTCTCAGCTGCACGACTTGGCTCTAGATGCGGCAAACGTGTGATGTGATTAGCCGAGAGTTAGCATCGCTGGCAACTGCAGATGTTAAAGTGTTGGTCCAGAGAGAGAGAGTGCACATAAGTAGACAGGGAGAAATGACCTAACCTCAGAGCCAAAATCTAAAAATGGCTTCTGTTTAAACTCTGGCATCTGCATTTTAAACGGTGTTTAGTATAGAACTAAGAATTAAGGATCTAGAACAAACCAGTTCATGTGGGATTGGAGCATAGCTTTTTAAAGAGGGATGAAACTTTCCATTTTAAAACCTTTACCTCAACAGGAAAATGTGTGATATCCCAAAAGCACACATCTATCTCATACCCCAAGATGTTTCCCAAGCAGATGGAGAAAATAGCTCAGTCTAAAACCACTATTTTATTTTGGTTGCTTAAGTAAAAGATTCAAGATTTTTTATTCCTATTCACATTAATAGTTATACAAGTACAGCATGTAGTAGAAGGTAAACCTGGTTCAATCCTAAAATGGTATATAATAACTACTAAAGTTAGGAAAGCTTCAAATAATGATGAATGTAGAAAAATGTAGAAAAGAAGAACAATGTAAATGTAGAAAAGAAATGTAAATGTAGAAAAGAAATGTAAATGTAAATGTAGGAAAGAAATGTAAATGTAGAAAAGAAAAACAATGTAATTGTAGAAAAGAAATGTCAATGTAGAAAAGAAAAACAATGTAAATGTAGAAAAGAAATGTCAATGTAGAAAAGAAAAACAATGTAAAGTAAGCATTAAAATCATAAACCAAAAATAAAAGCTTAAAATATAGCAGCAAGTGACAATAAGTGGGGTCCAAGCATAAGTCGCAAAAAGCAGCATAATAGCAGCTGATGTAAGCGTCAAAGAAAGCTGTCAGTGAGTCAGAAGTCAAAATTAGCAAAAATAAAAAGCTGTTTTATGACATTTCATAAATTTATTTAGTGTTTTATGTAGCGTTCCCTGTTGTTTAAATAGTATCATTGTATATTTCCCTCTTACAAATTTTTGGTTAACTACCGTACATGAATCATATCAAGACATAACGAGTTATAATGTGGAACTATTTTGTAAAATGACATGATAAAACCACATAACTACATTAATCATGGCAAGACATAAGGAGTTAGAGCATAGAGCAGTACAGCAAAATGACACAGGAAAAAGAATTCAAGATGCAAATAGAAATTTGTGACTCGGTCGTGAAGCTTTTTTGTTATGACGGCTTTAATAAGATGTGTTTATAAAGAAACTAACAGTGTTCATATAAGAATTGGGTGATTTTCTATAATTTCATGTCAATTATAAAAATTTAGTTATGACATTACATCGCCTTGCTTGGACCCCTAAATTATACTGCTAATATTACAAGGTGTGCAGTTTAGCATCACTCTTTTAAGATGCTTCATTGTGGTTTTTGGAGGGGGGGGTTTGCTAAATTTGACTCTAGTCAAGATGTTTTTAACATAGTTGGTGGTGATGGTCTAGTGGTACGATACTTGCCAAATTGCAGAGAGGTCTAAGGTTCAAATCCAGCTATCTATCCTGCCTCCAGCACTACCATCATCGGGCCCCAGAGCAAAACCCTTAATCCCAAGATGCTCCCGGGGAGACTGTCCCTATAATTAGGAATTAGATGTCACATTGGATAAGAGTCTCACTTAAATGATGCAAATGTAGATGTCTGGGTTTCACAATTCAGCTTAAGCAAGTACGTGGTCCTGGTTGAGCAGTGACCATCTCATTTGGTCAAGATGTTCAAACTGTTTGGTATTCTGGGGACTTTCTATCATGAAATCAGAAGAAAAGCTTCAATATTCTGAGAAAAAGATCTGTTTGAAATGCACGGCGTGTTTCGAGACAAGAGTGCCGGGAGTGGCATTCATGGCAGGCTGTCACCTAAGTGTAAAACTTGCATATCAATGTCGGCGTCATGTCAGCCCCGTCCTTCTCACCAGACTCCTCTGCCAACGAGACGACGACCACCAAGTCGTCCAAAAAGCCTCCGGGACAAACGGCGAGGGGAAGGTGGGGGTGGCTTAGTGGATCGGGCGAGAGGCGGCTAGCGATCGGGGCCCCGCTTCCCACCCTCATCCCCCCCCCCCAGTTCTCCCAGTTCCGGAACAGATGTCCCCCGTGTTAACTTTGAGCCAGTCTCGGTGAGTGCTCAGCGAAAGGTCACCCTCATGCGGCAGGTTAAATGGGCTAATTGTAAAATTTAGTCATGGTGCTCCAGGTTATGATCATCGACTGAATTATACCATAATTAAAGGTCATTCGATTTGCATCGGAATCCATTATTTCGCAAAGAGGCCGGGACATGCGGCTGCATATTATTGGGCGCCTTCCTCCCGACTGTTTGAAGTGCCACCCCTCCCGACTCCTCGCAGGACACTTTGAGTGACTTGCCGTTTTCTCCGAAGACAGCAAGTCAAACAGTTCTCGGAGAGTTTGACAACAAGTGTCCGATTTGTCCAAAAGTTTTAGTTTCAAATAATCTCAGACACACAATAGACTCTTACCTTCCATTATGCAACATTTTGACATGTTTCAAACCATTTATATACGGATTTGTTTTCAAACCAACTCAACAAAAGATTGATCAACATGATATGTTTGACCTAAGATTGACTTAAACCAGGGGTGGGCAACTCTAGTCCTAGAGGGCCAGAATCCAGCAGGTTTTCCATCATACTTGACTTCAGAACATTCACCACCTGCACTCATCAAAAGAGAGCCACCGGGTAGGATGGAAAACCTCCAGGATACCAGCCCTCCAGGATGAAAATTGCCCACCCTTGACCTAAACCATTAAACCATCAATCAGCAGGAACCAATTTACAATCTTTTCTGGTTTATAATGTTTTTATAGTAGGATTTACCTTCTTTACAGTTTTCCATATGCAATAAAAGTAGAAAGCCCTTGTGAAGCTATATTTTGGATGGCTTAAAACTAGTTTTAGTGCTAACTAGCAGTTTGACCTCAACCAAACCAACAATTAAACCGGTGCATGTTCTTCTTTTTAGCTCAGAATAAGATGTTTTCTAATTGACGCCAAATACTACTTTGACAGTGATGATTATAGTGGCACTGCACTACTGCACAATTCTAGAATATACAATAGACTATTAGGATCCAACATTAAATGTTTTTTGACCGCTTAACTGTTTTTGGACCATTTGACGCTATATTTCACGGCCAAACCCACTTTGCAAAAGTTTTTAAGATGTGTTTTGAGCAACTTGCTCATCAACTGTCACGGATAAATTGTGCAAGAAAACAGCTGGGAGGGTACCACCGATTAGGGGTTTGATCACATCAGTGTAGTTTTTTGCCATATTTGAACTGTGTAAATAAAGCCAAGCTACACTGCCATTGTTGTTAGTGACTTCTTGATGGTGTATGTCCCACCCCTTCCTCAATTTGATTGGCTAGCAAGAGAGTAGTGACATTGACGAGCCAAGCACTGTTTTAAAAGTTGAACAGATTTCAATTGGTCTCCACCTGCGTTTTTTCTGCTTTGGACGCTGAAGCTCATTGGATTTGTGTTAAAAATAGACGCTGCAGCGCAAAAAACGCGTATGGTCGACACAGGCCCAAATGCTGTTTTTCAGCTTTTTTGAAAGCATTTTCTTCTTTGAAAGATTAAGTGGCACATGAAAGATTGTGATGATGAGTATAGTGACAGTGCAAGTCTAAGATGTAGGGTGGGTCTGTCATTTTAATTTATTTAATTTTTGTCACATCTGAATAGCATTAGCGTCTCTTGCTTTAGAATGCAGAGGCCGGCGCGAGCGTTTCAAATCTGGCATTTCACCTGTGGGCATTGCCATTGATTGAGATGCACGCCAGAGTGGCCAGAGAGAGAGAGAGAGAGACAGAGAGAGAGAGAGAGAGGGAGAGCGAATGATGGAGAAAGAAGAGAGAGAGAGAGGAAGAGAGTGAGGGCCTCAGCTTGCCTAATTGGCCCAAGAGTGTGGCGGCTAATTCCTCCTTCTCGATGAGCCCTCCATTTTAAAACAGCATAAATCAATTAATGGAAGCGTAATGCGTTTCTCGTTACTGCTCAGAAAGTTGGAGCAAGGAGAAGAAAAGAGGAAAAAGGAGAGAGAGAGCGATAGAGAGAAAAAGAGATCACGAGCTATCCACCTAGCACTCTAACGGTGGACATCCGTAATTACAGAGGCGACGAGACTCTCTTCTCCTCTTACAGTCATCCGCCCAAATGACGGGGCCCGTTTAGGGAGGCCTCGGCGCTAATGAATCTGAATGCTTCTTGCCAATGGCCCCTGAAAGCCAGGGCCCGTCCAGTAATTCACACATTTCCCAACTTAGTTGGTGAGTTCTTTGAAAGAGGATTAAGCACCTCCAGGAAATGTCCCTGGTTAAGTGGTTCTGTGAGGGACGGATGGTTTGGGGAAAGAGTGAGAGAGCGTCTGAGGAAGAGAGAGAGAGAGAGAAAACAAGGGAAGAGAACAGGAAAGAAAAGAGGTTAAAAGGAGTCATGGCCTGCCAGGTCAGAGCGGCTCAGTCAAGGCTGTGGCCAGTGCTACCTCACTGGAACTGCTTTCAGAACACGGCCACAGAAACTCAGCCAGGAAGAACGAGAGAGAGAGAGAGAGAGAGAGGGAGAGAGAGAGAGAGAGAGAGAGAATAGATTTTGGCAACGGCCGAAACAGGCACGGCCGCATGCTGCAAGAAGCCATTTTGCACATGAAACATGAAATGATTGATATAATTTCTGAATGGAAGACATCCAGAGGACAACAACTAAAGTAAATGGGCATCATTGATTTCGTAACGTCCAATAACCGCGTTAGACGAATAACGGCATCTGCGTGGTACATTTCCACCCCCACCCCACCCCACCCCACTCTTCGTGTAAGTCTAATATCCAGCAATGTCCAAGCAGTTAGCTGCCTATCCTAAGCCCACACACTGCCAGATGTTGGTCCACGTGCCCTACATATTAACCTGTTCAGGTGGAAGGGAGCGAGGGAGCGAGGGAGAGAGAGGGGAGGGAAAAAGTAGAGGCGATTAAAAAAAATGGAGTTTTTATTTTTCATAAGGTGATCCCTTCAAATATGAATGAGCCGCGAGATCGTACATCATGTTCAGCCGAAGCGTCGTATTAAAATTTATGAACAGCTCCATCAAAAAGCACTTTCCTCCTTGCCGGTGATGGGGAGACAGATTTGCTGTGACACCGGCGTTACATGGCTGGTTTCGGTCTCAGATTAATGCGGAGTGGGGGAGCTCCGGTGATCCCTGTGAGAGGAGGGTTTATGAAATAATACCTGTCAGCTGCAGACGGATCACAGGGAAGAAAAACACACACACACACACAAAAACGGGACAGGTTTTCCAGGTCATCCCGCCATCTGTCAGCCAGGGCCTCATCTGTGGCTGCACATTAACACCTGATTGGCTCTAACTGCCGTCTGTCGCTGGCTTTTACCACCTGATTGGCTTTAACAGGGTTCCATAAGCGGGCCTCGCATTGACCCCTGTGGGACCCCGCCGAGTAAAATCTGAGATATAATCACCGCTTAGCTCTCAATCCTCCGCCATCTCCGAAACGCTAATGTCGTGCCATCCGATCTGTGTGTCATAAACAATGAGACCATCTAAATGAGTTATTATAGGGGTTGACTTTTTCATTTAGAGCTTAAACGTCGAGTCGTGATTCGTGTGTGAATACGCCAGGACGTCAAATTCGCTGAGGTTTGGTTTCAGTCCAGAACTCTTCTCATTGAACGTATAACCATATGAGATTACACAACCCTGCGGTGTGCCCACTTTAGTAACAATGTGCTTTGTGTGTTTCTGAGACTCCCAGAATCCAGGAGGGAAAAGGTATTTGTTTACCGTCGTACCGCAAAGCCGATAAAGCGGTGTTTGTCGTTAATTCCCGCTCAGGAAAATGAGTCTATAGCTGGTAATCACCCAGCTGAGGCCGGGATTTAGACCCGTGCCCAAAGATTTGCCTTTGAGATTATCATTCTAATATGGCTTTCCCAAACCGGGGGAACTGAGTCGACTGGTTGGGTTACGTACCTGCATGGCTCATACCTTTAGGAGTCATGTTCATTCCTCATGAGGACCTTGAGTCCGCTTTCTGGAGCAATGAAAAATAGCACAGTTTAAAAATTGGACAATATTAAAGGATGAAGAATAAACGTTATAATCCCCCACATCTCTTTTTAGAGACAAAAGAACTCATTCACCAACCATTTTTGAGAATAAATTTGTTATTAAAACCCTCACAGTTTTCACAAAGATTTTGACATTTTCTAATTTAAGATTTGTTCTTAGTTAAGATCTACGCATGAGCATTTTTAAGCAAATTTTATGGCATGTATGTTTGTGCAAAACATTAGCTTATTGGGGTTTCTACGATTCCACAGTTGTATGGTTTTATACTTTTAAAGGGAAGGTTTCTTGAACATGGATTAAGTCTAGTCTTGGACTAAGTTGCAAGAATGGCTTTGGTGGCAAACCAAAGAACTTCAGAGATGTTTTGGACAGTTTGACTAGCATCAATCTAAAAATCGTTTCAAAAAAGGGGCCTGTGTCAACTTTTACGCTGACAGCGGGCAAAACCTCACTTCCAGTGCGCTTTCTCGCCGCTTCTCTCAGCGCTGGTTGTTGCTAAGTTACGAAAAGCGTCATCGGCCACTTCCGCGTTCGTTCCTATTTCATGTAAACATTGTAACGTGCTCCTTTGAGATCAGTAATATAACCGACATAAAAGAGATTATCTTTACGATGGAGAGAAGCCGCATCTTGGCATTAGCGACAGCATTTGAAGTAGATACTCACATATCTTCAAGACGTAGAGATTGCACAAAAACCCACACAGTTTTCACAAAGACTCTGACATTCAGTAATGTCTTATTATTTAGGATTTGTTCTTAGTTAAGAACAGGATATAGAACTACGGATGAGGATTTTTAGCTCATTTTATGGCATGCTTGTGCAAAATATTAGCTTATTGAGGTTTCTTTGATTCCGCAGCTGTATAATATTATACTCTTAATATTGGGCTGGTTTCTTGAACATGGATTAAGCCTAGTCTTGGACTAACTTGTAATACCAATGGGGATTTACTGCTGAGGGCCAGTTTCCCTGAGACTACGGTCATGCCTAAGCCTAGACTATCTTTGAGTTTCAGCGGTGAATCTCTATCGGTACTGCAATTTAGTCCAAGACTAGGCTTCAGGGATGTAGCACCAAATTCTGGACCCTATACCCAAGCGGTCTCCATGGGCCCCCTCCCCATAATAAAATTCCAGACTTCTCAAGGGTCCTCTCCCCACTTGGGGCCCTGGTAAGTCAGTCCCACTTTCCACCCCACTACGATGCCCAGAAACCAGCCCTGTACGTCAAAGTTAGTCTAGGACTAGTCTTAATCTTAGACTGTGAAAGTGGCCCTAAATGTCTTAAAAGTTTCTTAAGGAGAAATTGAAGAAAAAATTGGTGATTTAGGCGAAATAGTCAAAGTAAACTTTGACAAGTATACAGAGAGATGAGACGACATGGCTCCAGTATAAACAGTGCAACGTCAAATAAGGTACGCAAAATATAAATATAATATTAAATATAACCTTTAACCTAAAAGCAAATATAAAATATAAACTTGAAACTAAATGTAGAAAAGGAGAACAATTAGGTTACATGTGGTATTCAGTCCACAGTCATGGTCCTGGAGTTCAATATGAAAATGACCAGTCCCTCCAGGATTTCGTGGGCCTTTTTTGAGATTGTTGCAGTCTAAAATGCCTGATTTCACGGCAGATTTCCTAAAAAATTGCAATGAAAGTTTTGTTGCAATAAAATTGCAGGAGCAAGTCAATGTTGTCCCCCTTTATAATGATTCTTTAACAATTAAATGTTGAATCAAAATGAAGGGAATAAAACCACTATTACTTTTATTAACCATTAATTATTTAGTTATTTTTGAAGGTAAATGTACGGTGTTTTTATCACACGTCTTCTAAATGTAACAAGGAAGTGAATTCGCTCACAATTAGCAGGAAACGACAGTGATTGGTCAAAAACTGTGGGAAAAGCTGTGGTCTCTCATCCAAGCATTGGTTAAAACCAAACCTGCTGAGCTTTAAATGGATTAGCAAGTCTGAGCTGCAGACGGTAAACTGAAAACCTACCTTTTTAGTCATTTCTGCAGGGATACTTACCTTTATGAGCTCTTTATATATCATCCTATTTGTTGCATTCATGTCCATCCGGCATCAATAAACTCCAATACACTTTACCTTTTGTATAAATACTTCCAGGATCAACCCTGAATAGCTTTAGATGGATTCCCTAATATAAGATGTAGGTGATATGCTAATTTTTTTAGATTTGTTATCGTACCACACAGCGTAAGATTATTTCTGAGCAGTGCATTTTTTCTCAACACGTGATTGCATGGATGTCACATTTCTTCCATAGAAGGCTGATAAGAAAAAGACAGTTGATACATAACACACAATAAAATGCTTCAAACAATCTGTGGTGCAGTGCCTTTGGCATTAATACCTCATGTTAGGGCGGGATTGAGCAAACATTGCTTCTCTACATGGATTCGGGGCACAGCATCGAGGATCGGGCTGTGATTAGAGAACTGTGTTGCCGCCTTTCCGTTAAATATGGATTTAATTGATTTGCTGGTTTTACTCCTTATTCCAATATAACCACTGCAGATAATGCATTTTAATTGCCTTGCACACAGAGCTCTGGCTACGAAGTGGTATCTTTTTTATGAGCTCGAAAACCAACAAAGAGTTCTTTATTCCTTCCCCAGTTCATCCCATGCCATTAAGAGGTCTGAAATATCTCTGAAGATATTTTGCTCTTAATTGGAAATAATTAACTTTGCCATCTTGGAGGCTTCAAAGTTATATTGTTCCTTTATGCATCTGAGTAATTAATTTTTAATTTAACAGTTGAATGCAAATTCTTATCCACAAATATTATTCATCGTTTTACTGTGCCAAATACTTAAATATTTATGGCCACGCTCTGAAAAGGGTCCAGACACACAGCATGGAAGAATATTTTTGATATTTAATTTTTTTTAAAAAATCTTCTTTTGCACATCCCGAATGCAGATCGAAACCTCACACTACTGACCTTAATATTGTTTGCTGCAATTACAATAAAACAGAAAAATATCGATCATCAGTCAGAAAACAGGTCACGGCAGACGAGACGGATGTCGGGGCGCCATTTTTGCAGCGTTCATAAATTGTTGTGGTTATAAATAATCATAACTGTTTCATAACATTTCCCGCTGTAATTATTTCCTCCTCAAGAACGTGGGCCTGGTCTTTGTGTTCTTTGGAAAAAATGGGAAAAAAACACAAAGCAGTCAAACAGAATCACTTTGGAGGTAATCAGAACGCACACACACAAATACACACATACTGTACACACACACACACACACTCCTCTTAACATCTTCCTGTTCTGCCATCCCTGTTCTGCTTAAATGGATCTAGGTTGGTTTGAACAAAACAGGTTGGGATGGTAATGTTTATTTAATTCCCTTCACTTTCCTGCACAATTATGTTAAATCGGCTCGCTACGAGAAACGAGCGGCAGCGATGGCCTTGGGGCGTTACAAAGCCAAGACTGCTTGCGAGATGACCCTGTTTGAATCTCAAATCCTGCAGCAAATCCACACATTTTCATATCACACGAAAAAAGAGAGGGAGAGCAAAAGCAGCAGCAGAAGAAGAAGAAGAAGAAGAAGAAAGCTTTTTTTTTTTTAAAGAAAGAAAAATCCACAAAACTCTCGATGAATTTCAAAATGCAAAAGCGCTCACAAAACGGGGGCAGGCCGCAGAGGTTGGAGCGCCGTCAGCGACTAGACAAACAGCTCAGCGTCTGCGCAGCGCGGTGAAGTTCATTTTCAACCAAAATTAAGCCCATTATTCTTAATGACCATCATGATGGGCTAATTAATTAACTGCTTAACCTCTCCTCCGGGAGAGTTAATATATTTACCAACAATGCATATTTACAGTACACACATGAGGCCGTAAACAAACGCTTCTGTTTCCTTGTTGGGTTGCAGGGCCCTCAAAAGAGACACCATTATTACCCATAATAATAATAATAATAATAATAATAATAATAATAACAATAAAAATAACAAATAACAATAACACATTAACAACAATTAAACCATAATATCAAACAGCACAACAGAAACAATAACAAAAAACAACACAAATAACACATTAATAACAACAATAGAAGTAATAATGGAAACAGCAATAGAACATTAACAGCATCAAAATAACAGACAGAGGTGACCATAAATAATAATAAAAATATTGATGATAAGTGTCAGGGATTACAGTAATGCATTTTGCTGCAGTAATGTAATGCAGTAATGTAACTCATTACCAATACATTTTCAGTAATATTATTCTCATTATATTTTTTAGTAGCACACATTATAACAGACTTTTAACCCGAAATTTAGTGCTGTTTTGTTTCTATTTTTAAAATAACCGGCACAAGAGCGTATGGCTACAGACATTATGCTACACCACATCGCCCTCCACTGGATGTAGAATGAACTGCAGTAAACTACATTTTTGCATTTTACAGTGTCCTACTGACGCAGTTATTTTGGTGAAGGTAACTCAAAAGTAACGCAGGAGTCGTGTAGCACATTACAATTCGGAGACAGTAATATTGTAATGTAATTAATTACTTCAAAATAACAGTTAACTTGCCAAACACTGATGGGCACATTATTAACAAATATAGCAACAGCATTTTGATGATGGTTATGATGATGCTGATGAAGATGATGATGATGATCATGATTATTATTATTAGTAGTAGTACTTTGAAAATGTGCCACAAAAACAGACAGACTGAGAGACGAACAGACAGACAGATGATCGGGTAAAACCAGCCTGATAGATGAATAGACAGAGACAGACAGACAAATATACAGACAGGCTGAAAGATGAGCAGACAAATATACAGACTGAAAGATGAGCAGACAAATATAGAGACTGAAAGATGAGCAGACAAATATACAGACAGACTGAAAGATGAGCAGACAAATATACAGACAGACTGAAAGATGAGCAGACAAATATACAGACAGGCTGAAAGATGAGCAAATATACAGACAGGCTGAAAGAATGAAACGAACAAATATACCAGACAGACTGAAAGATGAAACGAACAAATATAAGGAACAGGCTGAAAAGATGAGCAGACAAATATACAAGACAGACTGAAAGATGAGCAGACAAATATGCAGACAGACTGAAGATGAGCAGACAAATGTAGAGACAGGCTGAAAGATGAGCAGACATATATAGAGACTGACTGAAAGATGAGCAGACAAATATACAGACAGACTGAAAGATGAGCAGACAAATATAGAGGAACAGGCTGAAAGATGAGCAGACAAATATACAGACAGACTGAAGATGAGCAGACAAATATGAGACAGACTGAGAAAGATGAGCAGACAAATGAGAGACTGACTGAAAGATGAGCAGACAGACAGACAGATAGAAAAAATGTACTGAGAGATGAACAGACACACAGATGAACTGAGTAACCGAGAGATTTATAGACAGAGAGACTGACAGTCAGACAGTTAGACAGATAGAATATGAACAGACAGACAGACTGGCATGAGATGATCGAGAGCAAAATGGCAAGGAGAGAAGACAGACTGTGAGATGAATGGACAGACAAAGGGATGGTCAGACAAATTCTCAATTCAATTTTATTTGTGTGTAAACTACATATAACAGCCAAAAAAATTAAAAATAAGGCAGAGAGATAGACAGAGACTGACCTTGAGCAGACAGACAGACTGAGAGGTTATGGAAAGACAGACAGTCAGACAGGCAGCATAGCGGCCAGTGGAGTGGGGCATGCCATGGCTTGGTTTACATGTGACCGGGCTGCAGACAGGCCAGTTGAACAGAAGTACACAGACCTGCTGGACAGCCGGCCAGAACTCGCCTGGCTCCCTCCATCCATCCTCGACACGTTCTGATGGAGAGAGAGGGAGAGAGAGAGTGTTTCTCAGGCTAGATTAAGCTTGTTAGCACACTCCCCTCCAGGGGTGGTTCAAGGGCTCCCAACAAGCGAGGTACAACCGCGACAGGTGTTAATACGTCCAAAAAACAGCCTCTCGCTTTCACACACACACACACACACACAGAAAGAGAGGGAGAGAAATACACACAAACACACGTACATACTAGGGTAAGTGGAAGATGAAAGCACAGACTAATTTCACACAGTCACACACACACAGACACACTCACAATACACACTCGCTGGTGTGTCAGAGGTCTCCCCCTGTCCCATCTTGGAGGCCCAGGTGGAGAACATGGGGATTTCTCGAAAGGGCTGCTAATTCGGCTCAGCCTGTATGGGAGCAGCTGCCTCAGATCTCTCCCACACATGAAGGCCGGCGGGAGGCCCGGCATAGGGCGGACATGCAACGCTGAAGCAAAACCCGCTTCTCTCACTCGCTCGCAAAAAACACTCCTCCGTTCCTTTGTGTCTGTGTGAGCAGCAGATCATATAAAAACACAAAAATGATAGATTTTCAGTCCTCTATGTGACAAGTAAGAATCTACCAATCTGATCCTGATACTGAATATTAGTACTGAGCTTAGAATAGAAGTGATTGGCAGTTTAATGTATCAAGTTTGTCTGCATTAGTGTGTCTTTTTTAAGGTTGTTGATTATGTTCTGAGCAATATCTATCTATCTATCTATCTATCTATCTATCTATCTATCTATCTATCTGTCTGTCACTATCTATCTATCTATCTATCTATCTACCATCTATCTATCTATCCTGTCTATGTGTCTGTCTATCTATCTTTATATCTATCTAGCTATGATCAGATCGTGTATCAGTATCAGGACTAAATGATCAGATCGTGTATCAGCATCAGGACTGAATGATCAGATCGTGTATCAGCATCAGCACTGAATGATCAAATTGTGTATCAGTATCAGCACTGAATGATCAAATTGTGTATCAGCATCAGGACTGAATGATCAGATCGTGTGTCAGCATCAGGACTGAATGATCAGATCGGGTATCAGCATCAGGACTGAATGATCAGATCGTGTATCAACATCAGGACTGAATGATCAGATCAATGTATCGGCATCGGGACTGAATGATCCAGATCATTAATATCAGCATCAGGACTATGAATGATCAGATCATTAATGTCAACATCAGGACTGAATAAGTCAGATGGGTATCAGCATCAGGACTGAATGATCAGATCGTGTATCAGCATCAGGACTGAATGATCGAATTGTGTATCGGCATCAGGACTGAATGATCAGATCGTGTATCAGTATCAGGACTGAATGATCGGACCATGTATCAGCAGCAGGACTGAATGATCAGATCTTGCATCAGTATCAGCACAGACAGAGTAACACTGGCGCATCCCCTAAATAAAAACAGCATTAAAGCGCAGCAGGAGGGGAGTGTTGCTCAGCAATGGTCACAGTGCACTTGGGCTGAACAGAACAGATATAAATTGTTGTTATGGCTACCAACAGCTCGCAAATTCTGGGGCAGATGTTGACTTTGATGTCCTGACCTGCTGTGATTAACCAGACTATCACACACACACACACACACACACACACACTGACCTAGGAGAATCCTTTGGGATTCACACACAAAGAAGTTTGGATTACCTGACTTATATTGTACGTAGACAGACAGATACTGTGGGTATGTAGATGCTTAGATCAAATACACACACACACACACACACCTTGCTCTAGATAAATCAGCAGTCTCTTTATCTCCTGAATTGATTACAAGGTGGCAGTGAGCACCACAAAAAGGAGAAAGGTGTGTGTGTGATCTCTCTCTCTCTGCATGTGTGTGTGTGTGTTTCTTTCTCTTTCTCTATCTCTCTTCCAAGAACTCAGTGTTGGTCCAATGTACAATTTCATCTTTTTTTCCTTTTCCTGCCTAATGTTGTAACTGGGTTTCTAGCAGAATATTAGTCTGATCCATCAACACTAAAATGGCTCCATTCCTTTTTTCCCGTCTCTTTCTCCTGAGTACTTTAAAAATGCTGCTTGATTTTTTCCTTCTTCTTCTTCTTCTTCATCTTTTTTTTTTTTAGGAATGCAGAATCTCTCATTTGTGTGAAGCGTCGTGGCATCCAGCACCATTTGCATTCATTTCCGATAAAGTGCTTTTTCGCTGCAGTCTCAAGCACAATGCTCTCAGTGAGGAGGGACGATTAGCGAATAAAAGGCATGCAGCGCTCGACGTGCTGATAATACACACACACATACACACACACCGGCTCCACGCCTTCCCTCAAAGACACTAGATCTGCCCATGTATACAGTTGTTTTTTGAGGAGAATTTCCACTGATGGAGCCGATTATGAGTAAGAAAGGAAAAAGGCGAGATGAGTGTTTTCACTTAAGGAACTTTGGCAGGAGACAGAAGAAGCCTTGTCTCTCCTACAAGACTCCAAAACCTCTTTAGATAAAGTTGGTCAAAGTAGCACTTTCAAAGCATCACTCTTTAGTTCAAAACTTATTTGTTTTTGTACAACATTTTGCTGCGATCTTTAAATTTGGAAGATTTAAAATTATACATTTTTAAATCAGCCTATTTATTCAACATATATATATATATATATATATATATATATATATATATATATATATATATACTATATATATATATATATATATATACATATATATATATATATATATATATATATATATATATATATATATATATATATATATATATATATATACATATATATATATATGTATATATATTTTCATCGTCATTCACAAAAATTCCACATCATCTATTTTCCTTGAACATCATAAAGTTCATTTTTAGACATTTTACAAATTTATGCACATTTTTACATTCAATTTTCATAACTACGTTATGTCATGTTAATCAAAATTTATTTAACACAGATCTCTGTTGAAAGGACTTTATTAAATGTTATTACAGACAACATTATGAAACCAGTTTAGACAAACAATTATAATATCGATTTATTTCTGCTTTTTTTCTTTACACAGTTCTAATAATAATTAGCCATTTCTCTTCACCACATACATGAAACTGAGTGAGTGCTGTGTAACGATATATTACTGCGTAAAGTATCGTTACAGCCCGAGCCTACGTGCTTGAGCTTTAATACTGCTGTATCCCCATGTCGAGTCACCGTCGGCGGTGCTTTCTTGATTCCCAAACCCGTCCGTCCGGCCAAAAAGCCCATTGAGTCCGCGATTCTGGTAGACTTGCCCAGATCGACTATCCCAACACTGCAATCTGTGCCTGCATAAAACACGTGTTTCACACACCACGAGAGCTTCTTAGCGCATGCCTCACTCACACCATATAAACACACTAACACACACACTTTGTGAGGAATTTATCGGAGGATTTATAAAAGCGGTTTTTGGCCGTACTATGTACTGTACTAGGCTTGAATATTCATAAAGAGTGATAGTAAGGTTTGGAACTGTATAAAATCATGTGTGTGTGTGTGTGTGTAACATTTACACACACACACTCATGCACACACATTTCACACCTCGCGTGTGTGATGCGATGTGGGGACCTGTGTGAGAGTGTGGAGACATGGCCTCAACAAGTCCCTCAAAGTTAATCACTGAATCGTAGCTATTTATTCAAGTGCAACCTCCCCTTTTAACATCTACTAAGTGTGTGTGTGTGTTTACCTCCATAATGGGTAGCAGCACTGTACGGGTGTCTACCGCGGTGTGTGTTTAGAGGCGAGGTGTAGAGGAGGGGGTAGAGTTTTCCACTTCAAACTGAGTCGAGGTCTCCGGTGAGGACAGCGAGCGGAGGAGAGAGAGAAGGAATAGATGTAGGAGGACGTGAGCTGTAACCCCAGAGACGCCCCTCTGCTCTGCCAACATGCACACACACCCACATACAGAAACATACACACACACACACACACCATCATAGCTAATGACATCTATAAGTGCAGCCAGGATCTCCCCATCCACACTGCTGGAGCTCTGAGCCTGGTACTGTGTGTGTGTGTGTGTGTGTGTGTGTGTGAAAGGGTGGGGGTGGAGAACCCTAAGTTGTTGTAATGTATTTAATAATGTACTTCCCACTGTGCATTTTTTTGTCATAAAGGAAGAAATTAAGAAACAAAGATAGAAAAGAATTTGGTAAAAAAAGAAATGAAAAGAATGAGAGACAAAAAATAAAATAATAAGAACAAAAAAAAAAAAAAGATGCTTCAGGTACTGAGAAAGAAAAGAAAAGTTTCCAAGCAAAACGTAAATGAGAACAAATGTAAGGAAAATTAACAGAAAGAAAGGAAAGAGGAAAAACTTCAAAGAAAGAAAGCAACAAAAAAAAGAAAAAAATAAACATAAATAACAGAGAACAGTAAGGAAAGAAGCACAGCTTTAAGGGACAAAGAAAGCAACCAACAAGAAAGCGAAGAAGAAGCAAAAAAGAAAATATTATAGTTAAAAAGAAATAAAAGAAAGTAAAAATATGAAAAGAAAGAAGAAACAAGCTTCAAGCCCCAAAAATAAAAAGAATAAAAATGAAAAAATAAATGATGGGGAAAAAAAAAAAATGAGGATAGCAAAATATAAGACACAGGAAAAAGTTAAAAGATGTAAAAATGTCACGAAGGTTAAAAGAAAAAGAAAGAAAAGAATGAATGAAAGCGAATGGGGAGATTTTGAAGCCTCCGGGAAATCTAAAATGAAAATGAAGAAAAAAAAAAACCGAAATAAAGAAAGACGTTCAAAAGCCAAAAAAGAAATTAAATAATGAATAAAAGAAAACCAAAAATGACAGGAAGAAAGGGAGAGAAAGAAGCACAGATTTACAGTTAAATAAGAAAGAAGGAAAAACAGAACAAAGAAAAGATGAAAATGAAAACATGAAAAAATAAATCAAGTAAGTAGTTATTGTGTAGGATAAAGAAGATATGAAGAGAGACTCCTCACCTCCGTGTGAAGGGTTAATTAGGGTACATCTCACATTAGCGCAGTGTATGAAAGACTTATATTTGAGGACTCTTGGACTTGTCAGAGGGCATCTCTGCAGCTGCGTGCCCAGGCAGAATATGCCAGGGGTCAGGGAGGGAGAGGGGGAGATAGAGAAGAGAAATTAATGAAGGCAGGAGTAACAGACGCTACAACCGCACTCGTCTGTGCCAAGCGGGCCAACACGAGGCTTCATACACACACTTTACGCACAAAGCAAGCGTGTGTGTGTGTGTGAGCATCCATATGAAACCTGAAGCGGGTTCAAACGAGCGATGCGGTGGAGAAGAAGAAGATGAGGAGAGGAGGAGGAGGAGGAGGGGAAAGGGAGTAGGGAGAAGGGGGGAGGAAGGAGGTCTGGGTTCTAATTGAACAGATCAATTATTCTGTAAAGATCATTAGCCCCAAAGTTAGTAAGATTACCCAGTCTGAGAGAGGTTAGTGGCGGTGAATAATTAATGTCTCCCACTGGTATTTACATTGAAAGGCCCCAAGTACAATTACTTGGCAGGGGTTTGAGCGCGACCCGGCGTCTGTTTCCCCAGGCAGGAGGCTGTGAACTCTGATGTGTTCACTGTTAAACTGGGGTTACGAGAGCAGGACGAGAGGAAAATACAGAGAGTTCTGATGAGGGAACAGATTAGTACAGAGAGAGAGAGAGAGAGGTCAGACATGATACAGAAAGAACACGACAGTTGAACGCAAAAGAGTGAGGAAAGAAGAGAAAGAGAAAAAATAGATAAAAAGAAAAGATAAAAAACAGTGATGATGAGAGACAGAGAAATATAAATAAGCGAGAGAGAGAAATGAAGCAAATGAAAGATAGAGAGATATGCAAAAACAAAGAAAAGAAGATAAAACAAACAGGAGAATGAGACTCAGAAGAAATATGCACTAAAATAGTCTTGTGTGAGAGGACAGAATGAGCCAGAAGGCATGAACAAAAATAATGCATGAAAGAGAGTGAGAGAAAAGAGTAAAAGAGAATAAACTGATGAGAGAGAAATAAAGAGTCCCAGGTAGAATGTAGAAGATAGCAGAGATGCAATGCAGAAATTTTAGCTAAAACGGAGAGAAAAGAAGATCGAAAAGAAATCGAGATACTGAAGAAAAGAAGTTGAAGAAGTGAGATACGGAGTGAATCACCGTAGGTGAGCAGACATAAAGAAAGAAAAGACATAAAAGAATGCAGAATGGAGAGTTGCTTGGCAGTAGTAATAATGTAGATATAAGTGGGTGGGCGGAATGAAGTCGAAAGATTGAGGTCATGGATTTAGGTAGAAGTGTGAGAGAGTGAGAACAGTGTGTGTTGTGTGTGTGTGTGTGTGAGAGAGAGGAGAGAGGGAGAGGAGAGAAGTTTAGCAGCAGTAGTAATAGTAACAGATATATATATAGAGTGGGTGGGCGGAATAGAGATCGAAAGGGTGAGTGTCATGGTTGGAAGTGAAAGTGAGAAGAAGTGAGAACGTGTGTGTTGTGTGTGTGTGTGTGTGTGTGTGAAGTGAACTGGGTGTTTTCTGGCTGCTTAAAGGGAGCAGCAGTAAGCTGCGGTAAAGCGCGTCTCTCTCCTCGCTCTTCCGGCAAATGCTCTGCTTCCTCCACTAGAGCGCCCCAAACCCCGGCTACTGCCCCGCTGCCGTACCGCTAACGACGCCTCGAACCGCACCGCACCGCGTCTTTTGTTTCACTGCCATTTCCAAATGTTTCAATTCTATTTACAAAATAAATGAGGTTAACACGCCTTTTGTTTCACTGCTATTTCCCAAGAATTTGTTTATTTGCAAAAATAGCTAGCGTCAACACGCCGTTAGTACGTCACACGCTTTATAGCGTTTAAAAACGAATGTAAATTCCTAAAAAAAACTAAAACAATTAAACTAATTCTCGGTAATAATTTTCTCAATTACCATTTAAAATTTAAATCCATGCCCGTACTTACAGCTTATTTTACTGTGTGCTAGTTATTGAAAATTCGTCTGATTTGTCCAAAAAGTTCGACCTCAATGTGCCGCTAATTCATCACTCGCTTTATAATGCATAGAAATTAGGTAAGATGGGTAAAATGTTATTTTTTAGTATATATTTTTAAGTTCTGAAATCAAGAAATTTGCTTTACTTAATTTTCTCGGTATTTATTTTTTGAGTGTGTTTTAGGTTTATTGGGCAAAAGTGTTGAAGATGTTTTCTAGTGTATTAAAAATGAAATCAGGCAAAATGAAGAACATACTGTAACTAATAATTAATAATATAACCAATAACCATAATGAAGACATTAAAAACAGGCCTATTTTTATATTTCATATTTTGAAAACCTTATTGATTCATTTTTTTAAAGATGCAATGCAGTGGAAATGTTAACAATGACACATGACAAAATATGTTTATAAAATGAAATATGGGAAATGCTTATGTCTATATAATAATATTCATAATGAATACTTTTAGAAGCTTTGACGATGTTTTTTTTTACAGCATCAAGTCGGCCTTATCCCGCAATTCCTAGACATCATGTGGCAAAATTAGATTTAAAAATAAACTCTAAAATTCCGGGATACTAGTTCCTAATATCCATAATTAATGTCTTAAAAAGACCTCCGTATTTATTGTTTTGACAGTTTTAGGAATATTCGTCCAAGCTGTTTGGCGTCAACATGTGACGATCGTCTACACTCTTTCAAGCGTTTAAAATAGCGTCTTTCCTAAACTATCAAAATGTATTTTAATTTTGAAATGAAAGCGTGGCTGGTGCAGTATAAAAATAATATTCATAATTAATGCTTTGAAACATGCCACTTCCGCATTGTTATTTGCTTCAGTTTTTTTCCTCTAAATGTTGGCCGGTCTCCATTTTAAAAATGTTTGTGTCGATCAGATACACACACACACACACACACACACCTGCACACACACACACACACACACACACACACACACACACACACACACACACAGATGTAGCCTATTAGCTTCCTGTCATTAGCCATCAGCGGAGGGGCGCCGGGCGATTAGCTCGTCCCAGCAGCGCGAGGATTGAACCTGTCATTAAGCGCCGAACCGCCGTCGCAAAACCGGCGGATCCGATTCCGAGGCGACCCCTCAGAGGTGCTGGTGAGCAGTGAACACAGCCACCTCCTCCCTTCTTCTTCTTCTCCTCCTCCTCCTCCCTCCTCTTCTACCCCAGCTCTCCTCATGAAGAATTCATGGGAACGCTCCCAAACGAGGGAGATTTGCTCGACTTTCTTTCCCGCCACTCGGCTCGTGAGGAACACCGGAACGCAGTCTTGTGAGTGTGTTCCACCGGAATTCCCCCTTGCGTTCTTTCCTCGTTTTTACCCAGGACTAGGTCTCTTGTGGCCGGTCAGTCCCCTGCTGACCCCCAAACCCTTCTCCTCTTCCTCCTCCTCCTCTTACTCCTCCCAGGGGGTCACTCGTTCATCGGTGGTTATGGAGAGATGGAGGAAGAAACAGGGCTGTGATTCTTAAACTGCAGCCAGAGCACTGACATGATCAACTTAGCCATAACACTCTCTCTCTCTCTCTCTCTCTCTCTCTCTCTCTCTCATACACACGCTCTCTGTCTTTCTCTCTTATTCACAATATCTATCTATCTGTCTGTCTGTCTGTCTGTCTGTCTGTCTACTTTTAGGGCCTGTTTACACATATGTGGATATTTTTTAAAACACCTTTTTTAAAAAAAATTGTGTTTACACATATACACACAGAATCAGGGTTTTTGGAAAGTCTTTGTAAGGTGTTTAAAAACGTGCATTTGAGCTGAAACTCTGTTTACATGTAAATTAAATGTATAAAAAATATGCCTTTATAAAAATCTAGAAACATGTAAACAGGCCCTTATTCATTCTCTCTTATACACATTCTCTCTTTCCCTCACTCTCTCTCTCTCTCTTCCTTATACATGTCTTTCTCTCTCAAATACACTATCTATCTATCTATCTATCTATCTATCTATCTATCTATCTATCTATCTATCTAATTCTCTCTTACACATACGCTTATACACCTGCTCTTTGTCTTATACTCTCTCTCTCTCTTTTTCTATCTGTCTCTTCCTTACACACTCTCTTTTTCTTTTTCTCACTCTTAAACACTCTCTCTGTCTCTTTCTTATACACACTCTCGTATGTAAACTCTCTTTCTTTTTTCACTCGCTCATTATATCTCTTTCCCTCTTTCTTTCTTTTTTCTCTTTCTCTCTCACAATGTTGTCTATTGCCCTTCTTCTCTCTCTCTCTCTCTCTCTTTCTTTCTAACACACCTACCATCGATTTCTCCCCTGACATATTTCACTTCAACCAATGTCGAACATGTTTGCCTCCGACAGTTTCCTTTTTACTTTTTCTCACTGTTTGCGGCGCCTTGTATTTTATTACCAAATGTTTATGCTTTATATAAATACATGGGGTGTGTGTGTGTGTGTTTTTCTCTCTCTGCTGCCCAATGTCAGGCAAATTCACAACAAGTGACCTACAATATTTACCTGACTCATCCGCATGTTGCCAGTGCTCTGTTTGGGTCGGGCAAATCCAATAATTGCTTTGTTGGAATGAAACCCAAAACAGGACCAATATTTGAGCGCAAATATTCCTCCAATTATCTCTTTTCTCTTATAAACAGGCAGCCGAGAGAGAGAGAGAGAGAGCTGGAATAAAAGGTAAGCCCTTATCGAAATAAGTAACATGTGTCTAGCATCTCTGGGCAAAAGAAACACTGCAAAATGGAAATATTTGATCAGACTTATCTTTTGGACTAATTTGAACAGTGACCTCTAAAATATTTAAATATTTTTTAAATATAAAAAATAAGTCCATTTTTCAAACAAAAGTCCCTTTGTTTTAGATCTCACTAGGATTGGAAGCAAGCAGAAAATCAACAGTTCATAGAGGTTGTGCTGGGCAGAAAAATAAAAGTCCTAAAAAAAATGGACCTGATTAAAGATTCTGGCTCAAACTCGTCTAAAAGAGAAACAAATCACACAATTTCTAACTTCAGTATTTCGTTATGAAATTGTATTTTTATGTACAAACACCCGCTTCATGCCGTTTTCTCTGTTTGCATCCCACGTTATAGTTTTCCCTCATTTGGCAGTCGCTCGCCTCTCGTTCTGAACTCCGTCCAAGCGGTTCCGTGCCTGACCTCTCGACCCATCAAACTGGAGTGAGCTCATATAAGTCATTTGTGCTTATGTGTGTGCGTTCTGTAGCTGGGAGAGCGAGGCTGATAGCGATCGTCTGGATCGAGGTGTGTATTCCAGCCTTGGCCTTATCTGCCCCGTTTGCTCTGTCGTTTCTCTCAGCTGAGGTTTGGAAGCGATACAACAGGGGTCCTTCGCTAGGGCTGGATGGAGTGTTTTGGCCTCCTTTCTCTCTCTCTCTGTCTCTCGTGCAAGGAGCGTTGCAGCCCCTGTTTCGCTCTGTGGAAAATAAAGCGTTCATGGGAACTTGTCCCCGAGTCCACATCTCATGCTCCGATGCTCAACCTAAAAGCAACGTTTATTTTTAGCCCATTTAGTGCCAGATTATGTTGTCAAGCTTTATTGATGTCATAAACCCATTATTGACAGCAAACATTTATTTATGTACTTTTTATAGCCATTAAAGGCAGAGATTTGAAAATCCTGGATTCTAAGCTTCCATTTACATGAATCAAAGCGATCACTGGGTCCTAGCGTTCTGGGTTCGATCCCAGGGTCAGCCGTAGGTCCTTTCTGTGTGGGGGTTGCATGCTCTCCCAGTGTTCGTGTGGGTTTTTGCCGGTTTCCTCCCACAGTCCAAAAGCGTGCAATATAGCTTAATTGGTGACACTAAATTGACCCTATAAAGTGTGACTGTGTGTGTGATTGTGTGAGTGTGTGGGTGTGCATTTACCCTCACGCCCAGGCAAGGTACCGTCCTCAAGCGCTGCTTCCCGAAGGTTGCCAAAAAGCTGGCCCCTGCTAATTGCATGCATTTGATGGGTCTAATGCAGAAGTCACATTTTGTTGTTGTGGCCAACGTGTTGTGTTCACAATCTTTCACTTTAAGTCACTTAAATCCTGGTTTAAAAAGTTCATCTTGTTGAGGAGGCGTTGGCTATTATGTTTTTTTTTTACCAACAGTCCAAATGCACCCTTTACTTCTGTAGTAAGACATTTGTCATTTCCTGTTTTGACCAAAAGAGGCACCACCATTAGACTGTTATTCCCTATATTTGGCCACATAGGCGTGTCCGTGGGGAGAACTTCTTTGTCCTTTCATTGAGCTGAGCTTGATCTTGGCCCGTGAAGCAGCGTTAATTCAGCAGCTTTTAATTTAAGAGCCGGATCAACTATAACCAGCAGAAATATCAGCAGAAACAACCTTTACCTTTTCTCCTTTTTACATTGTTTTATTCATTTCTACATTTTTCAAACACAACTTAATCACACACTTTCTTCAGAAATGGATTGTCCCTAGTTTACTGATAACTTCGATGGTTTATAGTACTTGAGTGCTTTTATCTTCTTGTTGTACTCAAGTAATATTTCGAGTGCTCCCAATCTGCCTGGAGCATTCATAATATTAGTAACTGTTTTGACTACATTTTTAATGAAATTAATATGTACTCCACTACCTTTCTATGACCAGCAGTCCATTAAATCTAACAATTTTGAGACAGCATTACACTCAGATCATATCGGTTCATACTTCTTTTAGAGATTACATTGCTAATTCTATAATAACAACAAAGCAAATATTAATATTCTATAAAAATCACTTTTTGCTCATTTTATTCAGACTTCTGCACATAAAAGTGTAAACAACCAATTTAACTGAATTTAATAAAAATTATAAATATAAATATATATCTATATCTACAGCATATGCATATATATATATATATATATATATATATATATATATATATATATATATATATACATTATATATATATATATATATATATATATATATATATATATATATAGATATAGATATAGATATACATACAGTATATTTGTGTATTACAGTATAACACAATGCAACTACAGTAACACCTCACCTTATATTGTTAATTGCTTCCAGATCAGCAGCTTAAGTTGAAAAAGAGTCCAGATTTTTCTAAACATAGAAAGAAGAAGATGTGTGTTCTGGAATCAATTAACAATATAAGGCAAGCTATTACTGTACTTGTATTTTGTTACTGTTCTCAAGAATTATTTTGAATACTGCACCGAGAGTTATTAATATTACAGACGTTTTACTACATTTTTAATGACAGTAATTTTGTCTAAAGTGACGGAATAAAACTCACTTCTAAGTTTTTGAAAATATTGAGTTCATAGCTCTTACTCAGAACTATCCCTTGAGCTCAAAAAACATTTCATACTCAATTTAAAATATCTCATGGTTTCGAAATGCTTTCTCGTGCACATGAGGAACTTATTTATTTATTTATTTATTTACCTCACCGGTTCCTTTAGAGGCTGTGTACATGTCAGGTGCTTTCATTCAAGTTCTATTCCAATGGGTGAGTTTTTCCTGTTTAACTGGAGTGTTTTTCTTTGTGGAGTGTTTACTTTTAGCTTTAGGTGTAAAGTGCTGAAATCCTCGTCTTTGATGCTCCTCTACAAGCAGCAGCGTTGCTACAACGTTTTTCCAAAGGAGCCGAGGTAAAGGAAGCGGGCAGTAATAACACATCAGGATTCAGGCAGAACGCGGCTAAACGAAGTGGGGCCTCTTGAGTTAAATTGGTTTTGCTGTACCCATAATGAGAATCAATGATGCTTTATCCTGACAGGCAGCGCCGATACGCGGCGGACGGGTAAAGAAAACGGCGGTAATAGATAGGGCCGGTTAAAGGTGTGCGCTTACGGTGCTCGGTCCGACGCAGTCTCTCGGGACTAATGAATAATTTCTGATCTCCAGGGTGGGCCGGATCAGATTTGTGATTTCGAGTGGGGGATTGTAGTGGTAAATCTTTGCTTTTATTTGCTTTTTAGCACTAACACAGTTCTAGGATCAGCAATCCTGCAAGTCAATAACAATTTATATGATTGATCCTAATAAGTTTGCACAACACTTCATTATTTAATTACACTAATGTTTGAACTTTCACCCTAATTGAGGCCAGGGCTTATGGGAAAAAATCACAGCCGCTGACTGCAGGAAAAATGTACGTCATTTAAAATAATATTTGGGTTACATCATTATTTTGTGATGTAAACTCTCGAAACTATTAGAATCAACTTGTGTAGCAGTATCGCTATAACTAACTTTCATTCATTAATATATAAATAAATACCAAATTCAATTAAAACCCTTTCAGAAATCAAAATATTACTCTTAAAATTCAGACTAATGACTAAAATGTTGTCTTGAGCATGCCAAATATGTTGGAATGTATTGATTTTATTTCTGCTGTTTTTTAATGTTTTGCCTTCATTGCTTGTAAATCAAATGTCCTCGGGCACAGAGCGGTTAGGTGCTTGATCTGTTCTAAGATTTGATGATGTTTATAAATGCTAACATGTCAAGTCTTCAGGAGCCCGGTTTTCTGTATTGATCGCTGACAAGTCTTATATGTTTTCTCTTTAATGTGGTATCTATTAGTGCAGCGCCAAATAAGGTCTTACTTTTATTTACAGCCAAGTGCAGTTCTGCTTTTTATCTTCTATTTTCCTCTAAGCGTCTGATGCTGTCAATTTCTTGGATCATTTGTTTCTGTTCAGCTCAACCATTTATCAGTAAATTTGGCTATTTAACTTGTTTCAGTTGCTGGTCACTTCTCATACTCTTTTATGGCAGGAAAGCTTATTTTATTCTTTGCTTGATTAGTGGAGCGAAGGAGCACCTTTATTGCCTTTTTGCTGCTCCAGAAATCCAATAATGATTTTTAAAGAAAGCGAAAGTGAGTGATTATTTGTCGTTGTGAACACAGCACAGCACACAGTGCACCACAACCAAATGTGACCTCTGCATTTGACCCAGCCGTGAAGGAGCAGTGGGCAGCACCCGGGGAGCAGTGCTTGGGGATGGTACCTTGCTCATGAGCACCTTGATACTATCTTTACCAATACAGGATTCAAACCAGCAACCTTTCGATCACGGGGTGAACGCCCGACCACTACGCTACCAACTGTCTCGAAAGTTAAAGTTAAAAGTGTTTGTGGTAAACTACAGGAAATACAAAAATCTGTCTTGTGCCTTGTTCTTAATGTTTATAAAAAGTAAAAATTCTGACTTGCCAAATAGAACCTTTAGTCTGGTGCTAAAAGAAATGTCTAATAAATTAAAACAAACAAATAAATAATTAAAATAATTTTAAACTAAATTAAGTGAATTCAATAATAAGCAACAAGATTAAATAATCTTTGAAAAGTAAAAAAAAACATCTGTTGGTAAACCACAGCTGCAGGATGAGACATAGAGAATAAAAAGTATAACAGCTGACTCCAGAACAGCACAAGTACATTAGAGACACTCTTTATCCCCTGGATTAGAACCTTTAAAACTTTATTATTTTACAAATAGAGAAGACGTAATGAAGCTCCATTTACGAAAATCACCAAATTCAGCAACTGTACATTACAAATGGTAAATAGTGCTCTAGAGTAGAGTTATTGCCCCCCAGCCTAGAGGATGAAGGTTCAGATCCAGCTTTGGAAGGTAAACGTGAGGCATTTTTATCACACGCATTTCCTGCGTCTCCTAAACATAACAAGGAAGAGAGTTCGCTGACGTATGGCTCAACGTTTTGCGGGGAACGACAACGATTGGTCAAAAACTGCGTAAAAGTTGCTGTAATTGGTTAAAATTGCACGGTAGTAATGCGTTTGCAGGGACTGGCTGAATTTGCGTTAATAGTTGCGATGGCAACGCTGCGGAAATTTCAGTGTAACTTTGTTTTTGTTCTATTACTTTTTTGGGATACGGTATGAGCGTTATTTTCAATTTTCTCATCTGGTCTGTTGACCTCGACTCCATCAAAGTGGCAGATTTCCTCCACCTGCGATTCCGATGCACTTTTCCTTCTTCCCTCCCTACCTCCCTCGTCTCCCGCTGTTTAAATAAAGCCACACGTTTTCCCGCCAAGGCTGCTTTTTTATTTTTAGCCGCGGGCCGGCTACCCGTCAAGCTTTTATTATTATTACTCACTGTGAAGGTGAACTTACTCACTTTCATATTATCATAGTAATTGAGCGTTTTACGTGTGTATTTTTTTTCCCCTTCTTCCCCTCCGTCTCCCTCGCAGCAGTTTGAACTCTTCCCACCTGGCTAATGTAGCGCGTCTCGATAACGCAATTCCACCATGTTGGCGGCGCGTGTTTATGTGCCCGTCCCCTGACATTTTCCTCGACTTAAACCGGCCGTACGTCTCGGTTATTACAATGAAAATGGCTTGCAGTCTCGCGCCACGGAAAGCCGCTGCATTTCTGAGGCCGTGTGTGTGTGTGTGTGTGTGTGTAGGCATCGAGCATCTGTCGCGAAGAAGGCACGCTGGTAAATAACTACTACAGATAGGAGTGGAAATCTATCATCAAATCGTCTTTACGACAGTTTATGGTCACTGTCAGACGACATTTATATATGGCGTTTAGCGGGAGGCCAATGAAAGCGCCGGCTCTAAAATAAAGGCGGCCATAACTCATGTCATCTAACTGCCAGTCTTACATTAATATTATGACCGTATCCGTCACGCCGGCCATCTATTACACGAGGAGGCAGTAAAACATTGTTTGGCGTGACATAAGAGAGGATATTACCCTGATGGTGGACTGATGAACGCTGGGTGAAAGCTAATATGACAGGAGTTACTCGGGATCTGAGAGAGAGGGAGAGAGCGCGTTTTGGGTGTATTTTGGTTACGTCTCTAAGTCTACGTATCGAGTACTGGAGTCTAATTTGACAAATTAATGTTTTAAAAAGTTTCTGGTGATGTGGCACCTCAGAGTTAGGACCTGTCTCCACCAAATGCGTTTTTTCCACTGTCAGCGCCAATTTTTAATACAAATCCTATGAGGGTCAGCGTTCAGAGTGCTAAGCGCCTTCAGCAGCAAAAAAAACGCAGGTGGAGAGCCACTCGGAGCACTTTAAGTAGAAATCCGTTCAACTTTTAAAACAGCGCTGCGCTCGTCAGTGTCACTGTATCTTGCTAGCCAATCAAAATCGAGGAAGGGGCGGGACATATAAATCGATGTACTCTCCCAGCTGTTTACTTCTACGGTTTATGCCATGCACCCAATTTCTACATCTCGAAGACGTGAGAATCTATTTCAAACGCTGCCAGTAATGCTAAGATGCGATATTTCTCCATCTTGACGGCTAAACTAGCGATCTCAAAGGAAAATGCTGAAATAGGAATGAACGCGGAACTGTCCGATGCCGCTTTTCGTAACTTGGCAACAACGACTGCTGAGAAAGTGCTCTGGAAGTGAGGTTCTGACCGCTCTCAGTGGAAAAAAAAACGTGTTTGTTGGACACAGGCCCTTAAAAAGGTGGTTCTCTCCCCTTAAAAGGGTGCAGTTGGTAGTGTAATGGTTAGGAAGTTGGCCTCGTGATCGGAAGGTCGCGAGTTCAAGACGCAGACTAGTAAAGCTACCGCTGAGGTACTCATGAACAAGGCACCGTCCCTAAGCACTGCTCCCCTGGCAGTGCCAATGTCAGCTGCCCACTGCTCCTCCACGGAGAGGTCAAATGATGAAGTTGGCGGCGTAACGGTAGGGTGCTCGCCCCGCGATCAGAAGTTCGCATGTTCGAATCCAGGCCCGGCAAAGTTACCACTGAGGTACTCATGAGCAAGGTAACTTCCCCAGGCACTGCCCCCACCGGGTGCTGCCTTTGTAAGATGGGTGGGTCAAATACAGAGGTCATTTTTGGTTTTTGTGTGGTGTGCTGTGGAAAACCAAAACGTCTAACAGATCAGGAAAACATTGCAAACGTCACCAAAACCTATCCTCGCTTATCCAGGTTCAGTTTTCCTTTCTAGCTTCTCTTAACCTCCCGCTTCCCGTTCCTCTGACTTCCACCCTTTTTAGGAACGCTGGCCCACCAATGCATTTTTAATAACTCCCACAATATTCCTATTACTGCGTGAGGTGAGAGAAGAGCCCTTCTTGGCGTTTCTCCTCGGTCTCTGTGCCCATCAAAACGAGAGTTGATTCGCTATGCCAAGGTGCCCTGCTTACAGTAATTTATTTGGAGTGCGAGTCAGTCGCCTTCTACTCTAATGTTAACAAATGAGAAATGGTGAAATCTCCGCCTTAAGGAAATCACCCCCAACCCCTCCCCCCACCATTCCCACTAGACCCCCATCGCTGTCGCAGCAGCAGCAGCACTGTGAGGGCATAAGTCTCGCCTTTAAAACCGGCGTTGATTTTCCATACTCCAATATTGACTAAGTGCCGGCGTTTGATGTATGCGTTACTAGGCCATGCAAACTCACTGGAAGGGTTTAACTTGTTAGTTCTGCCTGCGAAAAGCCCACGATGCCCTCAGATATTACAATTGACTGCTCAAGATTGACTGTCCAACTCCTTCTCCCTCTCTCCCTCCCTCTTCACCACACACTCCTCCTCCTCCTTTTTATATCAACAGATTCGCCGAGTTAAACAAATGCTCCGAAACTATGGCGACTGAAATGTGTTGCTCGTTGTTTGTTCTCGTCGAGCTGGAGTTTATGGGAAAACGCCATAAAGAAGCGTGGCTCCGTGATTAATCGTCTCTTGTTATTATTCGAGGTAAACAATGGGCCTTGGGAAATTCGGAGCTCCGGTCCTAAATAGAAGAGTGGGAAACGGGGGGCTTTGTGAACAGGAAACTGTTTACGCAGGAATGTTAAGTGATACCTCCGCCGAGATGAAATTCGGACCGTAGGCTCACCGTCTCTCGCTGTCGCTCTTACAAACGAGTGAAAGCGCTTTTATCCGTAAAGCGGTGGTCGCCGCGCTCTCTGAATTTCACGTGAGATATTGAGGTTATGGCAGCGGACTTTGTAGAGTGTGAAGTTTTTAGTCTTGCTGTCTTCATGCATCAGATTTTTTGCCAAGGTTCTCATTTTAGCGTGTTAACCGACCAGCCAATTCCCAGCATGCGTGCTTTAGCAACTCCTGGCAAACAAACATATGCTATACTAGACCATATGATTTTTTTGGGACGGTACGATTGAGATGAGTATGAAATATCCAGCGGGTTAAGATTAAAATCTGAGTTTGGGCCCAACTTGAATAAGCAGCAACAGATATGTAATGCTACGTGCTATTAGCAAATAAGTTTTTATAAATGTTTCACGAAAAGGGTGTCGGACTGTTTGGAACCAGCAATAACCAGAAAATTATGAACCACAGCAAATGTGACCCTCCACGGCAAAACCAGTCGCTTGTTACAACGGAGGTTTCTGAGAAAAACGACCATTTATGTTGCGTGGGGTAAAATTTAGGATTTTTTGTTTTTAGTGTTTTGAAACAGTGGAAGGTCTATACTGTACTGTTGTGAATAAATTTCGCTGAAAAACTTACCCTTTCCATCCTAAAAACGTGACTTTCTTGAGGTGAGGAATTCAATTCCAGCAGAATGTTAAAAGTTTCTGTTTTGACCGCTCTACTTCAATATTTACGGTAAATCCACTGGTTGACTAGTGTGAAGATATTTCTCCGGAATCCATCTTCGTCTCCCGAGTTCAGTTAACCTAACGCAGGTAGGCTATCCGTGTGGCTGTGAATGCAGCGTAGGCTACCGTAAATACAAACGTAGCCGCGACCGCAGCAAGCGTCTGTGAGTGCTACGTCGATAGTCAACTTCAAAGGCAGATTTCTCCGTTTCTCACTTGGCGTGACAGGAGAAACCCGACTCCTTTGAATGTTGATATCTCAGTCATATGTCGTCAGATTCATTCCATATAGGTATCGTTTTGAAGCTTGATTTATGGCCTTTCATGAAAACAGAAGTGACTGCTTTTGCCGTGCAGAGTCACAAATATGAAAAGTGACAGACGTAAAATACATTTTAATGCATTCGTTAAGAAGTTTTGTCTTAAGTATGTCATTTTCTTTTTGCAATTGGTGCAACAATGGAAGTGAGATGTTCACTTATTCAACATTTAATATAATGATAAATAGATTTGCAGTCCTGGGTTCGATCCCTGGGTGGGCCGTGGGGCCTTTCTGTGTGGAGTTTGCGTGCTCTCCCTGTGTTTGCTCTGGTTTCCTCCCACAGTCCAAAAAGCATGCACTGTAGGTTAACTGGCGACTCCAAATTGGCCCCGTAAGGTGTGATTGTGAGTGTGATATTGTGTGAAGTGTGTGTGCCCTGCGGTGTGTTGGCCCCTGCCCAGGGTTGGTCCCCGCCTTGCGCTCGTAGTTCCCGGGAAAGGCTCCGCTCACCCCGTGACCCCAGTTGGGATTCAGCGGTTCGGATAATGAATGAATGAATGAATGAATGAATGATTTGCCGGCCTAGTGATCAGAGGATCTCCAGTTCTGTCCTGGACTGGTAAAGGTACTCCTAAGGTACTCATAAGGTACCATCCCCAAGCACTGCTCCCCAGCAGCAACATTATGACCTCCTCTGCATGGCACACGGTGCACCACAACCAAATGTGACCTCTGCATTTTGCCCCATCCGTGAAGGTGCAGTGGGCTTATGAGTACCAATGGTACCTTTATCCGCCCGGGACTTGAACTGGTGACCCACAGATCTCGGGGCCAACTCACTAACCGTTACACTGCCAAATGTCCTTGAAGCTGTGTAACGTCTGAGTAACACAAAAGGACTGACGGCGTCAATGTGACATGTCCGCACACCTTTTGTAATGAGACACAAACACACTAGAGTACATGGAGCTCACATTTTATTTGCTTTTCACTGCGTTAAGCGTTAAATATTAGCAGAATGCGCTCTCAGGATGTTGACGTCCCCACCACTAGGGGTCCTGCGCCTACCGGCAACGAACACCTAAACTTTTTAACGTGTGTGTAAGTCGAGAGTGAAAAGAAGGTGAGGTAACGGTTTGATATATTGAGGCGTGTCAGGCTGCTAATACAGTCGTCGCACCGCCCATGTCCTGGAAACAACTTTAGTATCACAAATCACCAATGAGCGATCAGCGCTCCCCCGAGGCCGAAGGAGCGGTGTGTGTATCCATAGGCACACACACCTATAACTGGGGCGAGGCCTATGGCTGGAGGCGGAGAGAAAACCTATATCTACAGGCTGACCTGGAATCAGAAATGGGCCAAGCAAGCGTTTCGAGGTCGTGGTTGAAGCGGCTTGAAGTCACACAGTTTCACGGGCCTTTTGTGAGATCGTTGCGGCCTAAAGTGGCTGATTTAGGGCCGCTTTTCTCAAAAATTGTGATGAAAGTTGCAGCGTTTTTAGGCGTTGTGTTGCGATAAAGTCGTGGGATCAAGTCAGGGTTGCGGAAAAATTCGTGATTTTTTTCCCCCTTTATAATGATTTTTTAACAGTGAGTTAGAATAAAGGGAACAAAACCACTATTATTTTTATTTACCATTAATCACTTAGTTATTTTTGAAGGTCAACGTGAGGCGTTTTTTTCACACGTTTCCTGCGTCTTCTAAACATAACAAGCGAGTTCGTTGACGTGTGGCGCAGCGTTTTGTGGGAAACGACAATGATTGGTCAAAAATTGCGGAAAAGTTGGTGAAAATCGCACGGTAGTACTGAATTTGCGGGGACTGGCTAAATTTGCGTTAATAGTTGCGATCGCAATATCACAAAATCCTGAAGGATTCGTTGGTGCACTGTGTGCTGTGCTGTGGTGTGTTCACAATGACAAATAATCACTTACCGAAAAACTTTATAAGTGTGTGTGTTAAAGGGGTGAGGATATGGAGAGACAGATATTTTGTGAGTTCTAAGGTCCCCAAAAGTAAGATTTCACGCCAAGAAGTTTTGCTTTCACTCTGGATGACGAACTGTCATTCTCTTCACACGTTAGCAACCTCTCTAGGTTCTGCAGATATCTTCTTTACAACATCAGAACAATCCGTCCCCGTGAGTGCAGCACACGCTGTCTCACTAGCCTTGAACTCGCACAAAACCAGTCACTTGTCGCAGATTTTCTAAATTGAGTTATTATGTTTTCATGAGAGGGCATAAATCAAGCTTCAAAACGATACCTATATGGAATGAATGGGACGACATATGACTGAGATATCAACATTCAAAGGAGTCGGGTTTCTCCTGTCACGCCAAGTGAGAAACGGAGAAATCTGCCTTTGAAGTTGACTATCGCCGTAGCACTCACAGACGCTTGGTGCGGTCGCGGCTACGTTTGTATTTACGGTAGCCTACGCTGCATTCACAGCCACACGGATAGCCTACCTGCGTTAGGTTAACTGAACTCGGGAGACGGAGATGGATTCCGGAGAAATATCTTCACGCTGGTCAACCAGTGGATTTACCATAAATATTGAAGTAGAGCGGTCAAAACAGAAACTTTTAACATTCTGCTGGAATTTAATTCCTCACCTCAAGAAAGTCACGTTTTTAGGATGGAAAGGGTAAGTTTTTCAGCCAGATTTATTCACAGCAGTACAGTATAGACCTTCCACTGTTTCAAAACACTAAAAACAAAAAATCCTAAATTTTACCCCACGCAACATAAACGCTCGTTTTTCTCGGAATCCTCAGTTGCGACAAGCGACTGGTTTTGCCGTGGAGGGTCACATATGTATTAATATAACTAACTCTGTTACGTAACACTGTATAGAAAGTCCATATAGAAAGTTCCAGAAATATTCAACTTAGCATTATAGCTCTAATTTCTACTACAAATAGTTATGAAATATTAAATCCAAATATTCAACATTCGTGCAACACAGAATTTCTCTAACAGTCCCTCTCTCACCACCGAAGCTACTCAGCTGCTCGTCCAGACCTTGGTCATCTCCAACTTCGACTACCGCAACTCTAGCTGGACTTTCAATGAAGGCGACAAAACCACTTCAACTGATCCAGAACGCAGCTGCGAGACTAATCTCCAGTGTCTCTAAATTCTCGCACACCACAGCTCTACTACCTTATTACCTCTACCGCTTATTAACACTGATGAAACAACGTGTCACTTCTCGTCATCTCAGAGCATCGAGTGCTGCTCGTCTGGAACCGCATCAAGACTCATCGCTGTGTGGGCTCCTCGGTGGTAGAACCAACTTCCTCTTGCCATAAAAACTGCTTACTGTCTTCAGACGTCATCTGAAGACACATCTCTTTAAGGCGTATCTAGGAGACTAATTTACCCCTCATGTTTACTGTTTATGTTGTTTTTTCCCCTCAAAAACACACTTATATTTGTCTGAACTTTTTCTCTAAAACGTATATAACTTAGTCGGCGGTAAATTGGTTTTAATGACAGGTGTTGATTTTAAACGTAGCTTAACAGTAGTGGACTACAGAGCACTGTTGTAAGTCACTCTGGATAAGAGCGTCTGCTAAATGCTGTAAATGTAAACGTTCACAATTTTTTGTGGCTACATTTAGGCATCTTTTTAATGAGAAGAAACTAGAAGAGGTAAATGATTTGCTAATGGTTACTGAGGTTAAGGTTCAGGGTTGTAATTATGGGAGTCCGTGGAAGGACCTCACAAAGATAGCAAGATGTGTGTGTGTGTGTGTGTGTGTGTGTGTTACTACAGTAACCGTAATACCGATGTGCCTTCAGTGCTTTGTGTGCTGTAAGAAAGCATTTTTGGGCTGAACTGTTGATGGTAAAATGGACCTCTAAAGCTCCATTCGTTTTGAAGAGTTTATTCTCTCGCTCTCTTCCTTCTCTCTCTCCATTTTATCCTTCAACAGATGCTTTTCTTACTTTTCTCTCTCCTGTTGACGTTTTTTTGTTTGACAGTACGTCGTCCCAGGTTCCGATGTATGTTTAAATTAGAGTTGAGGTTGTTGGCTTTAAAACGCTCTCTCTCTCTTTCTCTCTCTTTATGTGTGTGTGTGTGATCACGGTGTATATATCTGTGTGTGTGTGTGTGTGTTTTGCCTTTTTCCCATGCTTCCCTCCAGTCTGCCAGGCTAAGTGTGGCTGACCCCGTAGCCGCACGCGCTTTTTCATTTTCTAACCCCTCCCTTTGATTTTCCAGCCAGCCCGTAGCTCTTCCAAACTGTTTACGGCCCCCCGAAAACGAGGTTGAATTATATGTTTGTGCAACAGATTCCTTCGGCGGTTTTTACTCGAATGTTTGCACAGGACAATTAGTTATCTTTGCTTAAAATTACTGCGACCTGAAAGAATGTGTTTCTAAAGTAAGCCCCATCTCTCTTTCATAACACACACACACACGCACAATGACAGCGCCTCCCAAACTCGGCCGTAAAAAGAAAAGATTCTTAAGTCCTGCACTAACAAGACTGGTCTTCCTTGGCCAAACCGCTGCGTTGAGAAGACCCGAGATTCTGGGTTCTTGCTGAGATTTTGAGGGGGACGTTAACCGCACATAATACATCCATATGACACAATGTCATATAACTGTACTGCTGTCATAGACGTGGGAATGCATGAACACACCCAAAGCCACACACGAACACACACGCTATCTTGTCCTGCAGTCTTTGTGAGGTCCTTACATGAACTCCCATACTGACTAGAATCAAATAATACTACACCTAAACCTAACGTTAAGCTCAGTAACCAAAAGCAAATCTTTTACCTCCTTTAGTTTCTCACATCGAACCTGCAACGTTTCTAGAAAACCACTTTTTCCTCATAACCACAGTTCCTCACAAACATGTCCTCACAGTAATTTGGGGCAGTTGGTGGCGTAACGGTAGGGTGTTGGCCCCGTGATCAGAGGATCACCAGCTCGAATCCAGGACCGGTAAAGTTACCGCTGAAGTACTCATGAGCAAGGTACTGTCCCCAAGCACTGCTGCCCTCGTTAGCTGCCCACTGCTCCTTCACGGATGGGTCACATCATTCAGAGGTCACATTTTGTTGTGGTGCACTGTGTGCTGTGGTGTGGTGTGTTCACAATGACAAATAATATTAGTGTGTGCAAAAGGCACAAGGAGTTGGAGAAACAGTAGATTTTCGGGTATTTGTGAAGAAAAAGTAAAGAAAACTTGAGATTTCTCAGATTGCTGTTGCTCAGTGAAGAGATTATTTATGTAAGCACCAGTTTTAATGTGAAAAAACTAAAAGATTCTAGCTCTAAATAATGTAATAAAATGTACCGCAAACGACTCTAAGACTGTACAAATTAGAAGACCATTTAGAAATGAGAAGTTAACAACAGATTAAGTTAATGAAAACTTACAATAAATTAAAAAAACTAAGAGTAAAAATGACAAATATGTGACCCTACACAGCAAAACCAGTCGCTTGTCGCAACGGAGGTTTCCGAGAAAAACGAGCGTTTATGTTACATAGGATAAAATGTTGGATTTTTTGTTTTTAGTGTTTTGAAACAGTGGAAGGTCTATACTGTACTGTTGTGAATAAATTTGGCTGAAAAACTTACCCTTTCCATCCTAAAAACGTGACTTTCTTGAGGTGAGGAATCCAATTCCAGCAGAATGTTAAAAGTTTCTGTTTTGACCGCTCTACTCCAATATTTACGGTAAATCCACTGGTTGACTAGCGTGAAGATATTTCTCCGGAATCCATCTTCGTCTCCCGAGTTCAGTTAACCTAACGCTAACAGATTTCTCTGTTTCTCGCTTGGCGTGACAGGAGAAACCCGACTCCTTTGAATGTTGATATCTCAGTCATATGTCGTCCGATTCATTTGATATAGGAATTGTTTTGAAGGTTGATTTATGCTCTTTCATGAAAACATAACTCAAATTTGAAAATTTGCGACAAGCGACTGTTGTTGCCGTGGAAGGTCACATATTTGTGAACATACGTTCTTAAAAGAGGGTGACACGGTGGTGCAGTGGTTAGCGCTGCTGCTTCACAATGAGAAGGTCCTGGGTTCGAGCCCCGGGGACGGCCATAGGGCCTTCCTGTGTGGAGTTCGCATGCTCTCCCCATGCTTGCGTGGGCTTCCTCCGGGTGCTCCGGAGTCCTGCCCCGTAAGGTGTGTGTGTGCCCTGTGGTGTGTTGGCGTCTGCTCAGGGTTGTTCTCCGCCTCGCGCCCGTAAGCTCCCGGGATAGGCTCCGGTCCTACGGTTGGGATTAAGCGGTTCGGATAATGAATGAATGAAGCCAAGAAAATCAGACAAATCTGACAACCTGACGAGTCTCATAAAAATAGTGCAACCTGCAACTTGTCTATAAAAGCAGCCCAGAAATATCCTCACACTCAAACCTGACTACCACGTTCCTCGAAGCTTTATAAAACCTGCATCACTCACTCACCAGCTGCTTTTCCCAAACTAGAAATCATCAGAAAATGACAAATAAAACATTTTTTAAAAGTGCTCACAAAGCTGGAATCTTTTATCAGACAATCAAGTCCTCACATATATAAATGTCCTCATAATGGACACAACGACACAGGACAAATCTCAACATTTCTACAGAAGTCCTGAGAAAAAAGCGAAAAACGCCATTCACTCACACACACATCTATCTGGACATGTTTAGCTCTTTAGGGCCAGGCCTGACATACAACAGTCACCCTATAAAGCCAAAAAAGGTCGAATTTCAGGTTTTCCTACAGTGACAGTTATGTAGGAAACAGTTATTTGTGATTGTTTGTCATTGTGAACACAGCACAGCACTGCAAACCCTTACCGGTCTGGGATTCAAACCGGTGACCTTCTGATCACGTGGAGAATGTCCTAACCGTTACTCTACCAACTGCCCCAACTGTCTGCTGATTTGTTAACATACTTTATCTTTTTAAATGTTCCCATAATGCAAAAAATTAATTCTGTTATTTTAGAGAACAATCAGGGGCTGATGCTGGTGTATCGGTTATCGAGTTGGTCCTGTGATCAGAGGGTCGCTGGATCAAGTTCCAAAGTAGTAAAGGTACTACTGAGCTACTCATGAGTAAGATACCGTCCATAAGCACTGCTCCCTGGGTAACCATCCGATCACAGGGCCAACTCTCTTACTTTTAGAGAACAATCAGGGGCTGATGCTAGTGTAACGTTAGTGTGTTGGCCCTGTGATCAGAGGGTCGCTGGATCAAGTTCCAAAGTATTAAAGGTACCACTGAGGTACTCACTCATGAGCAAGGTACCATTCATAAGCGCTGCTTCCTGGGAGATACCAAAAAAAGCTGCCCACTGCTCCTTCACGGATGAGTCAAATGCAGAGGTCACATTTGGTTGTGGTGCACTGTGTACTGTGCTGTGTTCACAATGACAAATCATCACTCACTTAAAGTCACTAAACACACACTTCTGTTTGAGTCCTGTGTACTACTGTACCCAAATAATACTTGTTTCATTTTTACAGATTCTACACATGCTCACTGTTCTAGCATCGCTGTACAGAGGACATTTGGTGATTCCGTCACATACTGCACACATAAACACACACACACACAGTTTTAATATCAGCACTACACCAGGCTGAAGAGGTTGATGGCAGGGAAATATTCTTGTTTATTAAAGCGAAGAAACATGAGAATACATTTCATAACATTCAAGTAGGTCAGAAATAACCACTGTGTGTGTGTGTGTGTGTGTGTCTAATCAAACCGAATATTCAATGCAAGAAGCACTTTCTTCTCCTTTTTTCCTTCAACCTCATCTCTCTCTCTCTCTCTCTCTCTCTCCCACCAGGCTCTGTATTCACACAGTGAGTGAGAGAGCAGAGCTTTCAGGATCAGGTTTGTGTCATGTTCGTCTGGATGCTAAGAAGAGATATGAGGAGCGGTAATGAGTTATCTTTACATATGTAATACTGTTACGCTGTACTTTAGCTCCATCTGGGGAGAGAGTTCAAACGCCTTTTTCCCCCCTTCACACAGCCACTACTTGCTCTTTAACACTTTAAAATGTACTTTTAACTATGTAACACATTCTCACTCTGATCTGCTTGCTATTTCGGATAATTATTTCCTGCCCGAATGAAGCATTTCCCCATTTTCCCAAACTTTAGTTTTGCTGTGATACAGTTTTATAATATATATTTGCGTATCGCTGTGCATATAGGAGAAATTGTGAGTGAATAGGTGGTCCTTCATATATCTCAATCTTCTGTTGTTTTTGGCGTTTGCTTTATTGCAGCTTATTGTCTTGAAACTACTTGGGTTCTTGTTAGACTACATTTTGTTCTTTTTATTCATTCTCATAAAGTGTCTTCAGTGAGATTTCTGCTCAGTGGTGCTCTAATCAGTGGTGTATATTATTTTGGTACATCCTTATTGTTCTTCAGTATTATTTTGGAATATTATCAATATTTCACTCTTACTTCACTTTCTACTTAACTGCAGTTATAATGAAACTGTTTATTTCTATTGGAAATTGAGACATATATTGATAGTCATATCACCACAGCAGCGGCACAGTGGATAGCGCTGCCACCTCACAGCCAGAAGGTCGATCCACGGGTCTCTCCGTGTTCATGTGGGTTTCCTCCGGGTGCTCCGGCTTCCTCGCACAGTCCAAAAGTATGCAATATATAGGTTAACAGGTCACTCTAAATTGGCCCCGTAAAGTGTGAGTGAGAGTGTGATTGTGTGAGCCCAGGGTTGGTTCCTGCCTTGCGCCCGTAAGTTCCTGGGATAGGCTCTGATCCCCACCGTGACCCTGGTCGGGATTAAGAATGAATGAATGAATGACATCACCACATGCAGACCTTTATGCAACTGCAAATCCAGAAACTCCAAATCCTTAAAATGGGACAACAGACCCAAATGTTCCAGTTACCAACATGATGGTAATTTGTGCCACCGTCTTAAAAGTAAGTGAGTGATTGTGAACACACCACAGCACAGCACACAGTGCCCCACAGCGAAATGTGACCTCTGAAGTCGATATATCCGTGAAGGAGCAATGGGCAGCTGACGGGAAGCAGTGCTTGGGAATGGTACCTTGCTCATGAGTACCTCAGTGGCACCTTTACTGAGGATCCGGGATTCGGACCAGCAACCTTCCGATCTCGGGGCGAGCGCAACCGTAACCGTTACACTACCAACTGCCCCAGTGCTCATTGTTTTATGTCAGTGCCAAAAAGAGATAGCAGGTTATTGATTTGTGGCCATCAAAGTGGCGCTGCCGTCTCCTGCATCACACCAACATAAATTGTAACAGTGTTTTTACTCAAGTAGTATTGTAATAGAGTAGTTTTAACTTTTACTGGAGTCAAACAAGCAACTAGACGCGGTGTTTAGAGTTGCTTGTTTAGTGCTGGTCAAGATGTTAAAACACATCTCAAGATGGTTACAAGTTGAACAAGATGTTTTCCAGACCTGCTAATGCTGGGCTGCCGAGCCAAACTGTTAAGGAACCGTGATAGTTATATATTAAGTATATAATGAGACGCTATTATCCTACTTGCACCTTAGAATATGTAGATGAAAAGGGCAGGAGAGTAAGAAAGAAGGAAGAAAAACCTGTGACCATTTCTGCATATCTTTTGGCATCAAAAGTGGCCGCCTCTGAAAGCCGCCCTGAAGTCTGCGGTTCCCCGTAATCAGAATCACCTGGACGTTGTTGGACCTTCATCAAACGACGAAGAGGAACAGACCCTGCTCTATAAATAACGCCGCAGTGTTCATGGCCTGCAGATGACAGGAAGACCGAACAAATGGAATGTCCTACTCGGCAAAGAGGAAATGAATGTCTTGTGATTTTCGAAAGCGTTCGCAACTGGTTTGTTTAAAGGCCGAAGTGAGAATGTGTGTGTGTGTGTGTGTTGAGGAGACAGCAGCCGATGCAGCGTGGAGAGGTAAGGCGGTATCGCCTTCCCCGGATGAAGTCGGATTTTGGCAGAGGTGCTTCAGTCTGGAGGAACAGGCTTCAACAGAGCCGACTTCCTGCGAACGTTTTTCATCCAGGTCCAGACGTTACTGTGCTGTCGTTTGAAGTGGGCGCTGGATGACGGTGAGGCGGCTGCGCCACGTGTCTATAAACACATCTGCATCATGAGAGGAGTCATGGAGGGCGACTCTGAGTTTTGGTGCAGTTTGGCATAAATAGTGTATATGTACATCACTGAATTTAGTGTTTGCGTTATTGTAACTTTTATTTTTTTTGTACATTCACATTAAGAGAATGAGATCTGAGCTCATGAAATATGCCAAGTGACACACATTTCCAAATAGTAGGAGCTTAAAAACAGAAACAATAGACAAAACAGTTAAACATTTTGTGAGTTTAATGATGTGTCTCAGCAGGTTAATGCCTCTTTTCCACTACACTGGTGCTGGTGCCAGGTGCCGGTTCTGGTGCTCGGCCGGTGCTGAATTGGGAACCAGCCGAGAACCGGCCCGCATTTACACTGACCAGGGAGCTCAGCGGGAGCCGCATGATAATACATCACAGGTCACGCCCACTAAACGAACGGTTGTTGTACGAAGCCTGCAACTTTTAGTTCTTCCCTTATTTCTTCATATGCCATTTCTTCTTTCTTTGTGCACTTTCCAATTTCTGCTGAATCTGGATGTCCATATTGCTAGAAGAGCTTTAATTTCTTCCTCGCTCCATGTTACCGGACTTTGGCTCTCCGCCATTTTCTCTTCTAAAGCTACCTATTACTCCGCCCACCTCTCGTGGCGTCACGGGTTCTCGCTGCTAGACCAGAAAAGTTTAGGGGCTGGTTTAGGGGCCATGTTAGCCAATAAGAATCCTGAAAAAACTAAACAACGAATGACACGACTTATTTCTGTCGCATACTGTGATGTTTGGAAACTTAAAACTTCCCTGTTTTCCCCGTCTACACGCAGAACAGTTTTCCCAAAGTTCCACTTTGGCCAGAGGTTTCAGAAATAATCGTTTTCAGTGATTTAACCCTTCTTTTTAATGTAAATGAAAGGCAAAAACGCATGGACATGGTCATCACTTTCCCAGATACCCGGGTATGTGTAGCAGGGTCTAAAAGCGGTGAACAAGAGCCTGGACACAGGCTGTATGCTATTTGGATGATGAACTACTTGTTTTTAGAAGCGTTACTTTTCCAACAGCAAATTCCAAAGATGACACTCTGACAGTTCAGGGGTGTGTTTCCCAAAAGCATAGTTGCTAACTGTGTTAGCAGTTAACATAGTGTACACTAGCAACTAACACAGTGTACATTAGCAACTAGCACAGTGTACATTAGCATTACATAGTGTACATTAGCTTTACATAGTGTACATTAGCAACTAACACAGTGTACATTAGCAACTAACATAGTGTACATTAGCATTACATAGTGTACATTAGCTTCACATAGTGTACATTAGCAACTAACATAGTGTACATTAGCTTTACATAGTGTACATTAGCTTCACATAGTGTACATTAGCAACTAACATAGTGTACGTTAGCAACTAACATAGTGTACATAAGCAAGTAACACAGTGTACATTAGCATTACATAGTGTACATTAGCTTCACATAGTGTACATTAGCTTTACATAGTGTACATTAGCAACTAACATAGTGTACATTAGCTTTACATAGTGTACATTAGCTTTACATAGTGTATATTAGCTTTACATAGTGTACGTTAGCAACTAACATAGCGTACATTAGCTTTACATAGTGTACGTTAGCAACTAACATAGTGTACATTAACATTACATAGTGTATATTAGCTTTACATAGTGTACATTAGCAACTAACATAGTGTACATAAGCAAGTAACACAGTGTACGTTAGCAACTAACATAGTGTACATTAGCAAGTAACACAGTGTACATTACCTTTACATAGTGTACATTAGCAACTAACATAGCGTACATTAGCTTTACATAATGTACATTACCTTTACATAGTGTATATTAGCTTTACATAGTGTACGTTAGCAACTAACACAGTGTACATTAGCAACTAACATAGTGTACGTTAGCAACTAACATAGTGTACATTAGCAACTAACATAGTGTACATTACCTTTACATAGTGTACATTAGCAACTAACATAGCGTACATTACCTTTACATAGTGTATATTAGCTTTACATAGTGTACATTACCTTTACATAGCGTACATTAGCTTTACATAGTGTACATTAGCAACTAACATAGCGTACATTAGCTTTACATAGTGTACGTTAGCAACTAACATAGCGTACATTAGCTTTACATAGTGTACGTTAGCAACTAACATAGTGTACATTAGCATTACATAGTGTATATTAGCTTTACATAGTGTACATTAGCAACTAACATAGTGTACATTAGCAACTAACATAGTGTACATTAGCATTACATAGTGTACATTAGCTTCACATAGTGTACATTAGCAACTAACATAGTGTACGTTAGCAACTAACATAGTGTACATTAGCAAGTAACACAGTGTACATTACCTTTACATAGTGTACATTAGCAACTAACATAGCGTACATTAGCTTTACATAGTGTACATTAGCTTTACATAGTGTACATTAGCTTTACATAGTGTACATTACCTTTACATAGTGTATATTAGCTTTACATAGTGTACGTTAGCAACTAACACAGTGTACATTAGCAACTAACATAGTGTACGTTAGCAACTAACATAGTGTACATAAGCAAGTAACACAGTGTACATTACCTTTACATAGTGTACATTAGCAACTAACATAGCGTACATTAGCAACTAACATAGCGTACATTACCTTTACATAGTGTATATTAGCTTTACATAGTGTACATTACCTTTACATAGTGTATATTAGCTTTACATAGTGTACGTTAGCAACTAACATAGCGTACATTAGCTTTACATAGTGTACGTTAGCAACTAACATAGCGTACATTAGCTTTACATAGTGTACGTTAGCAACTAACATAGTGTACATTAGCTTCACATAGTGTACATTAGCAACTAACATAGTGTATGTTAGGATCTTTTCGCTGTGAGGCGGCAGCACTAACCACTGCACCACCCTGCTGCCCCAAGACATTTGAATTAATTAGTACATGTTGCTCGGTATGAAAAAAAAACATTTATTTTTAAAAATCAGAATTTACAACTTTCAAATGAGGTTTTTTGGGAAAATTAGGCAAAATCCACTCAGTTACAACTGAACAATTCCTATCTCTGTCTATTCATTAATATGAGTTAAGAGAAGAAAAAAAATGTGAGCTGAGCAAAATTATTCTCGGAGAAAAAAAATACTGTGAATTTCCATGATAATAAAACGCTTCCGATCTGAAGAGAACCATGTGGTCAATGAAAAGATGTCCGGCTCTCGCCAGCTTTTATCGAGGGCCGCTTTGGCTTCGCAAACACGCCGCGCACTTGGATCTGAAACTCCGCCGGCACGTGAGAGCCGTAATCGCTGCAATTTTCCAAACATCTTCAACTTCCGGCGCATAGAAACGCATCCAGCTGGGATCCAAGTCCAAGCACAGAACTGGGGCCTGATGTCAGGTCTAGCGTCCAAAACAGTTAACGATGCAAATCAAAGAGACTTGAAAGACGTGATGGATTTCAAACATCCTCGCTCTCTTACTCCATGATCCTCCCTCTCCCTTTCTCTCCCCCTCCCTCTCTTCCACTCGCTTTGCTTTTACGCTCATAGGAGGACTGGTTGATCGTCCTATAAAGAAAAACGCAAATGGGAGCTAATTTTTTTCTTGGTGCAAAGAAAGAGACAAAATCCTTTCTTTTTATCTTTCCAGAAAAGTACACCATTCTGTCCGTCCTTCTCGTTCCATTCCTGCATTCCCAAAAACACCCTTTAGGTCGCACTGCTGCAAATGTACAGAGATTCTCTACGGTATTTTACTGCAAAAGGTATCATCATTACAAAATACACTATAATTATTCTAGCAGGTGTTCATGATTGGTCATGAACTGCCAGAAGTGGCATGTGATTGGCTAACCGTGCCCACAACGTCCACGCCCATTGCATCACTCTTGGCAACATCATGTGCCAGTTGGTAGCATAACGGTTAGGGAAGTGGCCCCATGATCAGAATGTCACCATTTCAAGTTCCAGACTGGCAAAGGTACCACTGAGGTACTCACATGCGAGGTACCGTCCCCAAGCACTGCTCCCCGGGCTCTGCCAAAAAAGCTGCCCACTGCTCCTTTAGGGATGGGTCAAATGCATCCAAACTGCTTAATCCCAACCTGGGTCGCGGAGAGGCGAGGGACCGGAGCCTATCCTGGGAACTTACGGGCAAGGCGGGGACCAACCCTGGGCAGGCGCCAACACACTTTAGAGCCGCCAGTTAACCTATATTGCAAGCTTTTGGACTGTGGGAGGACACCGGAGCCCCTGAAAGAAACCCACACGAGCACGGGGTGTGCAAACTCCACTTAGAAAGGCCCCACGGGAGGCGGCAGTGCTAACCACTGCGCCACCGTGCCGCCCACCTAAAATTCAAACCAAACTTTTATATTAAAAAAACAGTAGCTTGGCTGTTGCTTAGCTACTTTTAATTATATGCAGCTATGTTAGCGCTAATGCTAACGTTTAAAAGCAGCTACCCCAACACTGTTAATACGTCATTTAGTTTAACGAGATGCGAGGCCGCTCTGCAGCCGCCGCAGGTGACGTTTTCACGGCTTGGTAGCAGCGAGTCGGGCTTTTAATGTGAGGGAAGAGTGAGTTTTTCCAGACGCCTCCACCACTAAGCCTACTGTTTGACGGCGGCTGCTTAGAAAAGAAACAGCGCCACTTAAAACCACATCCATCAGGGTCGGCGGCGCTTAAAGCGGCCCTCAAGACGTTAAAGACGGCGCTGAAATATTTAATAGCGCTTATCGCCGGTCTGCCGTAAGTGTTATTAACTTCGGTCAGGTGTTATCCTCGCGTCTCTCGCCCAGCCAGCCAGCCAGCCAGCTAGCACCGGCACCGGCTAGCGCCATCTTTTATAGACGGGGTGGGGGTTGTGTCAGGAGGTGGAGTGGTGGGGGTTTCGCTTCGGAATAATGGAGATTTAACATCATTAAAGTGACTTGTCATTGACTGGAACACGGCAGCGTTAACATTTCATGAGCCTTCGCCGCCCGGTTAAATCCCTCCACCTTTCTTCTTGTAAGGTTTCGGACGGTAATAGCAGCACCTTAATTGACACCTAGAGAATTTCTCCTTTTCCTTTTTTTATTTGAAAAGCTCGCCTCACTGACCTCACCTTGGCTGGCTGGCTGACTTACTAGCTCCGTTATGTGTGTGTGTGTGTGTGTGTGTAAGAGTGTGTGTGTGTGATGAGGACTGAGCACTCTTTTGACACATCTCCTGTTCCATTCGCTTAATTCGTCCCCCGGGTTCCTGTCACGCCTTTGACAGACGCTGAGGTCGGCCATCGTGACTCCTCTCCTCCCTTCTTTTCTTTTCTTCTCCACTCCGACATCCCCCCTTCCTCCCTCCCTTCCTCATCGCTCGGACCCTCGCCCTCCACTAAACAGCGCCTCGCCTCTCCCATTTTTCGGGACTGATGACAAGTGCTCGCTCACCAGGTGCTCCCTCCCTCCTCACTGTTCCGAAGTCTACCTGCTTCTTCCTTTTTTTTCTTTTCTCCCCCCATTTCCCCCCCCCCCAATATTTCTCCTCCTCCTCCTCCTCCTCTTTTTCTTCTTCTTCTTCCTCGCCCCCGCCAGCCTGTCACGAGAGACAGATTTAATTAACGTAATGATCAAAGCACGGAGAACGAGTTTTGGCCCTGAGGTAAGAAAACCCAGTGAGCCCAGGCGTACGCGGCAGCTAATTATTTAGCATTAAGGTAGACAGAGCGGCGCGTCGTCGTCGATGACGACTTCAAAAAGATTTGATTGGGCTTCCTTACAACAGCTCCGTGCCCGGAGAGGAGCGACATGACATCAAAACATCAGGGTGGATAAGGAAGTGTGTGCCTTGACTGGCGCCACAGGTAACTCCCGCATCCTTTCTGACAGGAGGCTGTTTACACACACACACACACAATCACACACATGCAATTTGACTGACGGCATTTGCGAGTAATTTGCCGCAACTTTTACCTCAGCGTTCGCACGTAGGCCAAATGTAGGGCAGAACGACAGTGCTGTTTTTCCTTTAAGAAAAACACCTGCTCGTCTCGAGGTCTTTGCTAGCTGTAGCGACAAAACATTTTTGTTGCCTCCGCTAGCTTAAATATTTTTCTGGCTCCAAAAAGAGGCCCCCCATCTGAGGTGAGGCAACCTCGCCACGACATTAGGTATTTTATAATTAGGAGGGTTAAAATGCTGCACTTTCATTCCCTTTCCCCTCGTTAAGACTTCCACCAACGCTTGGCCAATTATGCTGAAAAGAATCTAGTGAGCCTTCCTTCCGTCGTCAATGCAACAAACTTTCCCCCGACTCTTGAGTTTTTGTGTTTTTTGTTTTTTGGCAAAGCGGGTGCCGAAGGGACGTCGGCAGAGCATTAGCATGTATGGAAGTCGTCCTGCGAGCGGGCGCCGAGTCGCTAAACGTTTCCATTCTCTGTGCGGTCTGCCAAAAGCTAATTCCGGGGAGTTCGCTCTGCCGTACGACGCCGCTAGCCGAAGGGGTGTTTTTCAGGGGGTGGTGTTGGGGAGGGTGGCAGCGTCTGCCACACGGGTCACTGAGGCGTGAGTTGGTCCAAGCTTGACGTGCTGGCAGCTCGACTTGCTCTTCTTGAGGGTGAAAAAGCGAATCAAAGTTTCGCACAGTTTGGTCCAACAGTTTTTGGGGTGTTCTTTTCTGCTCCATACTTTGCTTCCGAGTCTGGCGAATGTTGCTTGACGAAAGATGGCAGTTGCCCCAAATGTAAGGATGGGGTAAAACACGAAACGATAGAACAGGTAATGGTTCACATATGCATGTCTACACATTTGCACCATCCAAATGGATCCCTGTATCAGTCTTTGGTTGTCGTATAGAAACTAGTTTGGAATTTGTGTAAACTGAAAAACAAAAACTGGCCTCAGTTCCACTGACAAGACAGCCTTGTCCAGAAATCTGAGTGTAGCTGTTTCCATCTTACGTTTGTCAACAGTGGTTAGCGCTGCACAGCGAGAAGGTCCTGGGTTTGACCCCCGAATCGGCCGTAGGGCCTTTCTGTGTGGAGTTTGCATGCTCTCCCTATGTTCACGAGGGCTCCCTCCGGGTGCTCCGGTTTCCTTTCTCAGTCCTGCGGTGTGTTGGCGCCTGCCCAGCCTTGGTCCCTGCCTTGGGTCCATAAGTTCCCGGAATTGGCTCCGGTGCCCCCCGCTTGGGATTAAGCGGTTGGTATAATGAATGAATGAATGAAAACTTTGATCTTTGCAACACGATTGGAACAGACACGATCCTCATCACCTTTCCCAAACTTTTTCCGCGACCTTGTTTGCTATGTCCATAGCCGTCTGACATCAACTCACACGTCCATATATCAGCCCATCATCATCCGTCTAGATGGCCATTTTTACATATTTATGCAACGCTCGTCAAGGGCTAATCAGCGGCGGCTAATATAAACAACAATGGCTGGAATTAAACCGCCGCGCTCCCCCTTGCGCTCCGTCATAGTTACACATGTCACCGCCGCTTTACGCCGCAATCAAGATCCGTTAGAATGGCAAATTAAGGGAGATTAAACGAGATTGGAAGGCCAGGACCGTGAGACAGGCCCGGCTTCACTTCGTGTTAAATAATGAGTAATAGTTTTTCCAGAGAGAGAGAGAGAGAGAGAGAAACTCAAGCATCTGCTGCGTGACCTAAATGAAGACTTAAAGGTCAAAGAGAGGTCAAAGTTGGTATAAAGTGATTGCTGATGAGATATAGGGTTTGTTTCCAGATGCACAAATATTATAATTTGAGTCTCCCATCAGGGCAGTTGATGGTATAACGGTAAGGGAGTTGGCTCCGTGAACGGTGGGTTGCCAGTTTAAGTCCCAGACCAGTAAAGGTACTACTGAGGTACTCGTGAGTAAGGTACTGTCCCCAAGCACTGCCAAAAAATAGTGAAAGTGAGTGATTGTCATTGTGAACACACCACAGCACAGCACACAGTCCACTACAACCAAATGTGACCTCTGCACTTGACCTGTCCGTGAAGGAGCAGTGGGCAGCTGACATAGGCAGCAGTGCTTGGGGATGTTACCTTGCTCATGAGTACTTCAGTGGTACCTTTACTGAACCGGCCTCCTTCTGATCATGGGACGAACACCCTAACCGTTACACCACCAACTGCTCCCCCAAAAAAAGCTAGTGTACATTAACAACTAACACTAACATAATGTACATTAGCAACTAACATAGTGTACGTTGACAACTAACATAGTGAACGTTAGCAACTAACAGTGTACATTAGCAACTAACATAGTGTACGTCAGCAACTAACATAGTGTACGTTAGCAACTAACACAGGGTACGTTAGTAACTAACACAGTGTACGTTAGTAACTAACACAGTGTACGTTAGCAACTAACATAGTGTACGTTAGCAACTAACACAGTGTACGTTGGCAACTAACATAGTGTACGTTGGCAACTAACATAGTGTACGTTAGCAACTAACACAGTGTACGTTAGCAACTAACATAGTGTACGTTAGCAACTAACACAGTGTACGTTGGCAACTAACACAGTGTACGTTAGCAACTAACACAGTGTACGTTAGCAACTAACACAGTGTACGTTAGCAACTAACATAGTGTACGTTAGCAACTAACACAGTGTACGTTAGCAACTAACACAGTGTACGTTAGCAACTAACACAGTGTACGTTAGTAACTAATATAGTGTACGTTAGTAACTAATATAGTGTACGTTAGCAACTAACAACCGATTTTGGCAACCGAATACGAATGAATGAATCCAAACTCATCCTGTTTCCTAAATTCCAAACAGCTAGACCTTTCTTTTAGAATGTGCATGAATATCAACGTTGTGCTCCCCATCTGACGCCATTTCTGTCTTTTTCCTAAAAACGTCAAGGGCTTTATTATATGTTATTTCTGCACTTCGGAACCCCGGCCCTCTTCTTTTTCCACCTCCTCCTCCTCCTTTCTTTGTTTTCTAGGATGCAGACTTGCTGATAAATATATCTGAGCCAAATATATAGGGGGGTCCAAGGGCTCGGAACGAATGACACGCTTCTTTTCTTTTTAACCCCCAATCATAAGTAGTAAATAATTCATTCACATGCACTCTCTCTCACACACACACACACACACACACACACACACTCACACAAGGCGCTCTTTGAGTCATGTGAGCATGAAGGAGTTTGGGAAGGGAAAGGAACTTTGATAGGCCACGTCTCAGACGTAGAGACAGGAGGACAAAAGCTGCCGTTGTCTGCCAACGCCCTGCTACCTCCAGGCCCCTGGCAAAAATAAAGTAAAGGCCCCAAGACCTGGAGAGAAAGATATAGAGAGAGAAAGAGTGTGAGTGAGAGAAAGAGAAAGACCCCTCGCCGGGATCCGCGGCTGTCAAAAAGTGAGAAGACCTGCCCAAACGCAGCTGCCACCCACCTGTGGAGCAAGTCAAATTAGGGAAGGAGCCCGCTGATGGGTACTTTATGGTGTGTGGGAGTGTGTGTGAGAGAGAGTAGGAGTGTGTGGGAGTAAGATTTGGAAAGGACCATCGCTTTAAATCCTCTGACCCAAGCTGTACTGGTGCCAGTCTCAACAGTTGTCGTATGGCGAGAGACATTCCCAACACACACACACACACACACAGCCATGTCTTGTCTTTTTTATGAGGTACTTCCACTGAACAAATTGTGAGTCAAAAAGGGAGCTCTGTACCTTTGCTCGTAACTTCGGCAAATGTTGATTTTTAAAATTTACTACTGCATTTAGAATGACATTTGCAGAAAGTGATTATTAAGTTGGCCATCACACCTTAAATGGATTGGCTACAATACTTTGCAAAACACAAAAAAAGTTTAAATTGTAATTGCAAAAATTGAATTTGGTTATAAACTGGCATGTTATTGTTTAATGTTAAAGTTGTTTACAGAAGATAATGCTTTAAAAAATGTCTGAATACTTGACTGAGATTATTCTGTTCTGCTTAAGGAAATATTTGACCTAGATACTGTTTTCCAAACTAAAACAATGTAATAATTACACGCCCATATGTATATGCTAAATTATTTAGTATTAAAATAACATCTCAAAAATTATTTGTTTAAACACAATTTTGTGACGGTCCCTGATCCTGCGGCGCTAAAACCATCAGGAACACAGATTGTGAGCGAGAGCTGGAGTGTTGAAAGAAATTAAACAGTATAATCTCGTGATTTGCTTTTGGGATTGTAGTGTGTTGCGTCTTGTTCTGCACATTATAATATCAATATGGAGGAATTAGCATGAATCTCGAATAATAAACCAGCTTTACCGTAGTAACACCCCCCATACATAACCAGTTGAGCGCGCACATTTACAGATCGGCTCCGTAGATCAGCCCAATGCCACCGATACCTGGTCCAACAATTTGAGTCGTTATCGGACCTAGATCGGATCGCTGCCGTCTCTAATATTAATCTGTAGTTTGTGATACAAATGTGACTCAGAAAGGAGTCACGGCAGCGCACCTCTTACAAAACACGCAAAAAACAAGCCGTAATGGAATTTTTACACAAAGAAAAGAAACATATCAGCGTGACATGAAGGGGGCCTTCCAAAAAAAAAATCCTCCTTTTTTTGTGAAAAAAGGGAAGGAGTCCTGGGCCCCCGTCCATTTTCTCAAATCATCCAATTTGGCGTATGAATGGACGTAGCCTGGAGTCCTTTTCATGTTAACAAGGGCCGCTCTTGTTGGCCAAGTCGGTGCGCCGAGCCACCAGATAGAGAGCCGATATTAATCATAATTTGGACGTGCGCAGTAAATTCGTTCTCGGGGTCGCGGCTGACTAATGCCTCTTCGCTAACACAGGACGCTCCATTGTGCGGCGTCGCTCCTTCCCAGGAACGCCGGGCGTCTTGTGACTCCGGAGGTCGGGGAGAGATGACATCACGGCCTCGACACGCTTCCCGGCCCTGACAGTGGCACCTTGTCTTCTTAGGCCTTTCCTTTTCTTCCCTCACAGGACCGATTGTGCTGCGAAGCTCTGTGTTCTTTCAAAAGAATGGGCTACCTTTTTCTCCCCTCGCTCTCTCACTCCCTCCCTCTCTCTCGCTGCCAGCTGCTGTTCGAGCTTCCCAGAATGCCTCCTTCACATCATGATGAATGGTCCTTGACCTGCGAGGCCACTCTCGTAGCCGCTAGGAGCTCCAGATTAGTGCCAAACGACGCCGTGCCACATTTTTTCGCTAGCGAGAGGCGGTGGGGGGTGGTTTTGGTCTGGCGGAAAAACAGAAATGCTGCTTCGTTCCATGGTAATCCGCAGATCCTGGCTACTACAAGGAAGCCTTGCGATTTTGAACTTGAGTTCAAGTCTAGTCTCAAGTCGTTGAATTTGTGTCCAAGTAAAGTGTCAAGGCTTTGAGCTTGATTTCAGGTCACGTCCCAAGTATTTAAGCTTGAGTCAATGTCAATTCTCAATTCTTTGAGCTCAAGTCCAACTTCAGTCTCAAATCTTTTAGGGGCAGGTTCCAGTCCAGTTTCAAGTCTTAGAGCTTGAGTCCAAGTAAAGTTTGAAGGCTTTGAGTTGAGTCCGAGTCAAGTGTCAAGCTTGAGTCTAAGTCAATTCTCAAGTCTTTGAGCTCAAGTCCAAGTCTCAAGTCTTTGAGGGGCAGGTTCACGTCCAGTTTCAAGTATTTGAGTTTGAGACCAGGTCAGATCTCAAATATTTAAGCTTGAGTCCAAGTCAAGTTTCATGTGTTTGAGTCTAAGTAAGGTCTTAAGTCTTTGAATTTGTATCCAAGTCAGGTGTTAAGGCTTTGAGTTTGAGTCTGAGTCAAGTGTAACATTTTTGAACTTGATTTCAAGTCAAGTCTCAAGTATTTAAAGGTGAGTTTACGTCAATTCTGAAGTCTTTGAGGGCCAGGTTCAAGTGCAGTTTCAAGTATTTAAGTTTAAGACCAAGTCAGATCTCAAATATTTAAGCTTGAATCCAAGTCAAGTTTCATGTGTTTGAGGGGCAAGTCCATGTCAAGTCTTTTAGAGCAGGTTCAAGTCAACTCTCAAGTTCTTGGGTTTGTGTCCAAGTCTTAAGTTTTTGAGCTTGAGTCCAAGTCCAGTGTCAAGTCTTTGAGGGACAGGTTCACGTCCAGTTTCAAGTATTTGAGTCTGAGACTGAGTCAGGTCTCACATATTAAGCTTGAGTCAGGGTCAAGTTTCCGGTGTTTGAGAGTTAAGTCTCAACAAGTCTTTGGGCTCAAGTTCAAATCAAGTGTCAAGTTTTTGAGAGGCAAGTCCAAATTAAGTTTCAAGCCGTTGAGTCTGTTTCCAAGTCATGTACTAAGGCTCAAGACTCAAGTTAGACTCAGTTTGAGTTTTCTCTCACTTGCCTGGCATTTTACATCACAGTTAGTCACCAACATTTGTAATAGATCATTTAGAATTGGGCCCCTGAACAAGGCCCTTAACTCCAAGTTAAGCTGCATAAAGACAGTATCAGTAATTAGGAAATGGAAGTCGCTCTGGTTAAGAGAGTCCACTAAAATGCCTTAAATGTCTCCCGGCTTGCAGCAGTCGCGACTCCGGAGAGCGACGCTGACTCGCGCTAGCGCAGCTAAATGAAGATTAAATACCGGAGAACAGAGACAGGCCTTTTTTCCCCCTCAAGATGTTTATTGTAATGGGGTTTCACCTTTATTCGGAGATCCGGAGTCTTCTGCGCAAACGTCGCTCGAAGGTTGCCGGAGCGAAGGAGCTTTGCCCGTATGATTAATTGCGCGGTGAGAGTGTTATGGCAGGATTAACAATTAGCCGGACCTGTCGAGCACTCAGTCCGCGATGGCAGGCTAATTGAATGGCTGGTTGGCTATTGTGTCCCAAAGCAAGGCGAGAGAGAGGGAGGGGGGAAAGAGAGAGAGAGAGAGAGGGATCCTTCTTCTTTCATCTCTTGTTCAGGCCTTAATACCGCGCCTGGCGCAGAACCACGGCTATCGCTAAATAAACCCGTGCTAATTTTTCATAAATATTCATGCTCGTCCAGTATGAAGTTTTGAAAGTTACCTTCATGGTGCATTCAGCCTCGTCTGTGACTACGAAGGCCTATAGCGGAACTCATTTTTCCCCCATCTCACTTTTGTGAGACCTCGCCAATATCCTGTGGTAATTATTTTTGTTAAAATAAGTCATTAAAAGGTCGGATTTCGTAGGATAAAAGCTTTGTGTTTTAGACAGGTTTAGAATGGTGTCTTTAATTAACTGAAGTAATTTATGATCGATTTAGCAGCACTGAAAGTTAAACCCTGCTCAGAAGAAGGACACTCTGGCTAGTCTTTCTGACATTTGGCCCACGAGTTTTCAGTATTTCAGTTTAATTTTTACAAATTTGTACCCATTTTTTGTCTTAATTTGTCTCTTTATCTCATACCTTCTTTTTCTCTCTTGGCTCTGCTAATGCATAGCCTCTATTTGCGTGGATTAAATTCCTCAGTTTAATGTTGATGTTACTTTCGTGTTCTTTGTGGCATTTGGGACGTTGGTTGGAATTTTGTAAATTTTACATAATTTCAAGACTTTATCAAAAATGGTAAAAACAAACTCAGCAATAGTCTTCAAAAAAGTTCACAAAACAACATTTTGCCTCTAATTCGTTTTTATAATAACTTTGTTGCATTGTTTTATTGTTACAACTTCCCCTGGACTGTACCCCAGCAGTCCACCAGAGGGCACCCCTGTCCTGTCCTGCGTCTGTCTTGCGTGGTATGTCAGTCATTTCACTCTTTCCTTCCCCTCTGTGTTCTGATTGGTTAGTCTTCCCTAAGTTAGTTGATTATATGTTACACCTGTTCTTATTTAGTCCTTTGTTTCCAGTTTAACCTGATCTGTGTTGCGTTTCCCAAAACCATAGTTGCTACCGTATTGCCAACTATGTTAGCAACCCTATGTCAGTTGCTAATGCACACTACTAATGTCCCAACTATGCTTTTGGGAGATGCAACCTTGTTTGTTTCATTGCTCTATTGCTTAAGGGCCTGTGTCCACCAAACACGTTTTTGCAGTGAGAGCGGTCAAAACCTCACTTCCAGAGCATTTTCTCAACACATATCGTAGGGCTTGTTGTTGCTAAGTTACCAAAATCACCATCGGGCACTTCTGCATTCGTTCCTATTTCATGTAAACATTGTAGCGTGTTTAGTTAGCCGGAATATAAGAGGTTGCATCACGGCATTAGTGGCAGCGTTTGAACTAGTTAGCTTCTCCAGCTGCTTCAGATACGCCGCCGTTGTTGTTGGTGAGTTCTTGACTGTGTATGTCCTGCCCCCTCCTCGATTTTGATTGGCTAGCGTGAGAGAAGTGACATTAACCAGCCCAGCGCTGTTGTAAAAGTTGAACGGATTTCAACTGTACCGGCTTTTTTTCTGCTAAAGGCACTTAGCGCTCTGAACGCTGACACTCATAGGATTTGTATTAAAAATAAACACTACCAGCGCAAAAAACGTTTGGTGGACAGGCCCTTACTTTGCTTGTTTCCTCTTTAGTTTCTGTCTCAAGTTAACTCAGTTCTGGTAATCTGTTGGTTCAGTAATGTAGTGTTTTGTTTGGTTTGATCAGTTTCCTGTTTGCATGTGTTTAAGTTCAGTTAGTCCCCTATTTGGTCCCCACATTGGTGTGCTGTATGTTTTCTTGAAATTAGAGATTTTTGTTTCATGTTTTGTGGTCATCAGGGCTGTTTTATTTTGATATTCAATAAAACGATGCTTTGCAATGGTGCCACTGTTTCTTGTTTGCCGCCAGTGACCAATGTGACATTGATAATGTTAATGTTACTTATATGATAAATATATGACCCTCAACGGCAAAACCAGTCGCTTGTCGCAAATTTTC